>OY747131.1:21503158-21620587 GCA_963556465.1 Berberis vulgaris | reverse complement strand
AGCGTGAACTAGCATCCTACTTGGCGAGTAGCCCACCACTTTTGATAATTTATGAAAGTGTCTAGTTTGGTAAGAAAAAAAATCCCTAAAATGACGAGTGTCCTTTGGTGTACTCAGTGCTCTTACGAAATGTTAAATCCAACATACACACATGTTACAAAAATGACCACATCTTCCTCTAGAGGGGAATTCTAATTGTCGAGGAAACCATCGAGGAAACGCGCGAGGGAGGGGGTGGAACCCTCCACCCCCCTCGAGATGCGCGCCTGCACACATCTCGAGAGGGTGGAGGGTCCACACCCCCTCCCTCGCGCGTTTCCTCGCCAGTTAGACAAACTCTCCTCTAGAAGAATTGGATTGACAAACTGTTTGTTATGGTGGAAAGTAGACTTCTAGAGTTTTCTTTTGACATCACCTTGTAAAGATTAGTGAAATGATACTTTTGGACTCATGTAGTCAAGTTGAAGCATTATGGAAGGATCAAGCAACAGACTCTTTACCATGGGGCAAAACGGACCTATGTTTAATCAAGGCTCATTTGCCCATATTGAAATAATTATTTGGTTCGTATAATTATTAGCCTTACATATATATGTTGCACATATTCTTTGTGCTTAATTTGTTCCCTACGCAAAATGAACTTTGATTGTATTTTTTCTTTAAGTGAACTCAAAATTGTGGCCGAGAAAAACATGCCAGAGGTACTCTCGAACATTCAGGAGGTATTCATTCTCATGAACAACACATGAACCCTTTTTTTTTTTTTTTTATCAGTAAAAATCCACATATTTTCTTCCCTGAATATCCTGAGCACTTCCATTAGTAAACATTATTTGTTTGTTTTTCCAAGGATGAAGGCCTTCACACTCATATTTTTTTGGCGTAATTGTTGTTTGGGGTCCCTAAACTCCTAAACCTAAGAAACCCACCCACATGCCACAGCCACCGTTTCGGGTCGGGTTAAGACCCGTCATCACGCACCCATGGATTAAACCAAACCCGTGCCAAAACAAACGTCCTTTAAAGAGTTCTGAACAGAGCTTCTCTTTTCCCCCATTTTATCTTTCGGCCTCAAATATCAAACTCGAATCGAACATAACAAGCACAAAAAAAGGAGAGGTTTTTAGGGTCATTCGTACTTAGCAACACGGAAACCCTAAGTTTCGGTCCTCTTTCTCAGCGAGGTAAGTCACGTTCACGCGTAATCAGATCTTTCAGTGTTGTTGTTTCGATTTCTAGGGCAATGGATGTGTTGGTGATCGACTTCTATTCATGTGTGTTACAGTCAGCATGTTTGATTCGAAGTGGGGTTTCGATTAGCGATCTTGAATTTCATGTTTTATACTGTTTGTGATTAAATTTGCATGGATTTTTCTGATTGGAGTAATCAACACTATTATGTTGTTGTTTAATGTGAAATTGCATGTTGTAATTTGTAGTTGATTGTGATAAATTTGTGTCAGGGTTCACTACTGTGGAATTTGGAGTCTGGGTTTTGCTTTTAGTATGGATTTCCACTCTAGTTGTTCCTCTCCCTAAAAATTGCAAAAAGATAAAGAGTTTCTTCGGCTGTGATTTCGATAGCATTATGTCCTAGGGAAAGTGTAGTTTTTTTTTCCTGGTCATCAGTGGTTGGCAGAGTTTGCTTCAGTGATTTGATTTGATTTGATTTAAACTGTATGTTTGCTTTTTTATGCATGTCATGGTTGGCAGAGGTCGCACAAGTTGATTATTCTTATGGATGAGTATTTATTCATAATTTTGTCATTTTCTTGCATCACGCGTCAATTGGTTGTTCAAGGTTTAGTTCATTGAAGATTCTCATTTATTTCTAGTGATTCAAAGCTGAATTATTTTGTCATTTTATTTGTGTCGTATTATTGCTTGGTTACGATAAAATTTTCAAGGTTTGAGTCATTAAAGAATCGTATCGTTAGTGTTTTGTAGTTCTTATCAACTAATTATAGCATGCAAGCATACATTGTCATTTTACACTTTTCATGGTTGTCTAGCACTAAAGGAGTCGTATCCAATTGAAATTTCTATGATCGAGCATTTTAGCTTAGTTATTTCATGCGTTTACCGATATCAGGGCACTGCTTGGTTAACCGGTTGCCTTAGTTTGATTAATGAACAGAAAGTAAAGAATTTTTTTTAATTCCTTCTGAGATTCATATTGTTTAGTATGTTGATGATTTCTAAAATTTAAACTTAATTACATCCTTTACCAGTCTCATGGAGTTGCTTGTTTATAATCGGTTTTCCAAAATTTTGGTCGCTCGAGAATCATACGGTCATATGTTATTTTTTGTTTTCAGTATTTTAGAATAGTAGTGTCATCGTGATGCTTGGTTATATTGGCTGTTCAAAAATTGATGTTGGCAAGATAAAGTTATAGAATTTAAGTTCATTTTTGCATCATATGTGTGTTTTGTTGTGTTGTTAATTTAAGCTCATTGGTTGGCGAATGTTTTGTCCAGTGTAGACCCTAATGCTTAAATAGGAATATGTGGTTCTATCTTCCCAAGTCTCTTAATTTTCCCATTTACCATGCCACGGTGTAACCTGGTATTAGGAATATATGTCAGGCATTTATCTGCCTACGTGGTATAACAATTATAGAAAGTAAGTTTCTCTATCTTGGTTCTGACATTCTAATTTTCACTGTGACAGTGGGGATATTTCTGCATGGCCGCTGCGGACTCAACCACAGCTTCATTGGGACCGAGATATGCTCCTGATGATCCCACCCTTCCAAAACCATGGAAAGGACTGATTGATGGAAGCACTGGTCTTTTGTACTATTGGAACCCGGAAACAAACATTACTCAGTATGAAAGGCCTGCTTCTTTGGCTCCTCCATTGCCTCCTGGGCCACCTCCTGCAGCCACTACCCCAAAGCTAGCTCCAATACCCACGGCCCGGCCAACACAACCAAATGGTATGCTACCTCAACAGGTACAGCAAATGAGTCCAGCACCTTCACCCCAGGTGCAGCAAATGTCCCAAAGCGGGCTATGGCATGGGCAGATAATGTCACAGATGCAGGGTTCACAGATGACACAGACTGCTCAACATCAGAGTCAGCAGGTGCCACAACAAAACTCACAAATAGCTCAGCCAGTGCAACAGCCAGAGCAAGCAGCACAACAGCAGCTAAGACAGTATCCAGGTCAGCAAACACAACAGGTGGGCCAGAAAATGCCACAGCATCTGGGTCAGCAGATGCAGCAACAACTTGGTCAGCAGACACCACAGCAGTTGAGTCAGCAAATACCCCAACATCAAGGGCAGCCACTGCCAGTTCCGCAAGGGCAGTATCCAAACCAGCAATTGCAACAAATGCCCAATCAACAAAATCCCCATCTTCAAGGGCAAGAAATACAACACCAGCAGGCACAATACTTGTCACATCAACAGGGACAGCAGTATCTACCGCCACATGGTCAGCAGTTTCAGCCCCCTCAAGTGCCAAAAACGAGTTTCCAACCGAGGGAGGATTTTGAATTTCAACAAGGAAAGCAGTTTGGAGTCCCTTCATCTCAAATCCAACATCCTGGGGCCTCTTCTCTCCATAATCCAACAAGTGGAACTCATTCTATTCAGAACCAGCCGCTGGGCAGGCATTCAGTTAGACATAAACAGTACAGTAGTCCTATCAATGCGTCACAGAGTGGCACACTAGATCAGCTGTCACTGGCGGGGAATGATTCAATTCATCGACAGCATATGGGTGGTACCATAGTTCAAAATCAGATGTCACCTGTAATAACACACGATCAATCATCAGCTGGGCCTCCCATTGGAATAAAAAGGGGCAATGAAGACGATTTACGTGGAAGGATTGGAAATGACTTCTATTTCAATGCTAATAAGGAAAGGCATATGAATGCTCACTTGCAACCAAGGAATCAACAGGTACATTCTAAAGACACTTCTTTTATCATCTCTCTCGTGCATGTGCCCCCCCACCACAAAAAAAAAAGAAAAAAAGAAATCTAACTTGTAAATATATTGGAAATGTGTGAAAGTAAAATGAATGTTTCATGCTATAACAATCTTGCCTGCTCTTGCTTACACTTGCCATAGGTGCCCATTGTATAAGTTATGATGTGGCACTTTCTCGTTGTTTTATTTTTCTTCGAAATTCATGTGTTTCTTTAAAAAGCAAATGAGGGGGTGCAACATTAATTTCACGTCATAATGAAATTTTTTAAAATTTTATTTATTTATTAATAATGTCAAGAAGGATATATATGTTTTTGAATAGTGATCTGTATTATTTCATTTTTTTTTGCATTTTTAAAATAGGCTTTTGTCAAGGTGTATTCTTCCTATTTGTTAATGTTTCTCTTTTGTTTCACTTGTTTATTTCTCATTGCACTTGCCTGATTTGCAATTTCACAAATTGACGTCTTGTTTGCACTTGCTAGTTATTTTTATTGTAATATGGTATTTTTTTTTCAAAAGTTTCAGCGTGTTATTGTATTCAAGGAATGGGATTTAGCGAAATCTTATAGAAATTTTGTCAAAAATAAGAAAAGAAAAATGGCGAAAAAGGAATTTACATTTTATCGAGATTTTTAAAATCTCGACCTTTTAAGGAATTTCTTGTTTTTTTTGCACAAAAAAAAAGCAAAGCCAAATTTACCTTTTCTCGGTCGAAATTATTTCGCTGAATCCAATTTTTTCGACGCAGTAGTAAAAGCAACACAACCCAAATGAAGAAAAATCCCTTTTTCAGTGAGAGTAAGTAGTAGTTGGAGGAGGTGTTAAGAGGAGTTTCTCCGATACGGAAATCGAATTGGTGGAGGCAAAACTGCAAAATCACACTGCTTTGAACATGAAATTTGAAGAAGAAATGATGAGAAAGAGAAGAGGAATCTGAAAACAGGGGATCTGAGGAAAGGGATGGGTGGAGAAGGAAAGGAAATATAAATAAATTGACCTCGTAATGTATGTTTGCGTGTTATTTGTATGAAAACATAATCAAAATGGAAAACTATTCAATAATCTCTTGTAATTTCTGTTCTGCGTGGAGAGGGATGATGGAAAGAATGCCCCTAGTAAATGAGAGAAAGAAGGGGTCTAATGGCTCAATAAAGTGGGGTTTTATGGGAAATGGGGGACTTGAAAAGAATTAACAAAGAGAGAGAAAGGGAGAGAGGGGGGGGGGGGGGGGGAGAGAGAGAAAGTGCACATGGTTTTGTCTTTGTGTTGTGTAGTGTAGTGTAGGTGGTGGAATTGAACTAAACCTATTCTCATGTTTTTGTTGAATTTAGGAGATATCTGGTATTTAGGCTTCATTTAATGTGTTTAATAGATTTATTACTTGCATCTTATTTTTTAACATGTTTCATATTCCCCTGAAATTTATTATAGATGTTTCATGTATCCTTGAAATTTTTATGCCGAAATATTTCTTAAAATCATGAGACCGAAATTAACTCAAAAAATGAAACCGTAATCCTTGAGTATTTATGTTATGTCATTAGTTATGGAGATTAAGTATGAACCACTTTTATAGTTCATATATATGTATGTATGTATGTATTTTATGCCGGTTCGCTCAGGCTTGCACATTATAAGCTTTGCACAAAAGCAAACTCATTTAGTCATAATACATTATAAGCTTTGCTTTTACCTGAGTACTAAAAACATCGGTAGTGTAATTGATGTCTAAGTTTCAATTAGTACCGAGTTCCTATGCTTCACTCAAGTTTAGCTTAGCTTCACAGAGCCACCAAGAGGCTTTGCCTATGTGCTCGAAAGCCCTGAGGAGTAACTAAGCTATGTGTAGGCAGTAGAGTAAATGAGGCATAAACATCAATCAGTACTGAATTCCTATGTTTCCCTCAAGCGAGGCTTAAGCATCCTGATACTGCTTCGCCTCAGTACTTAAAAGTTAAAACTCTATCATTAGTAGTCTAATACTGAGGTGTGCCTAAGCTTTAGTATGTTTTTTAAAACCATGCATTTGGCTACTGGGAGGCTTCTTTGCTGGAACCATACTTTTCACTCTTAACTAGGCTTTAGTGGTAGATTGGAATGATAATGTTGAACTGTGTGAAAGTGATAATTTTACTTGCAAAGGACCGGCCATGAGTGAAAGGAAAACCTTTTGGCATCCCAGGATAAATGCTAGGTGTAATGTAATGGTATTTATTTCAAATTTCCAATTGCTATTGCTGCGTTTATCATTATAGGCCATTTCTTTCATCTATTGTGTCATTCTTTTCACCCCCTATGACTTATCCCATAAGTAACAATTAATATCTTTTTCTACTTAACCAGGAAATGAGGATGAGTGGTGATCTGCCACAAAATGTTCCACCAAGTCATTCTGGTGGGTTGAACATGATAGCAGGGCATCCGTCACCTAACATGTACAATAATGCTGGTGGTCAAGTATTTCCCCCCAATGTTGTACCTGTGAGACCACCATCAAGAATGCTTATGACGTCGGATGTAAATCTGTCACCTGCTGAAGTCTACCGTAGACAACATGAAGTTACTGCAACGGTCTGTACATAACTTATCCTGATTAATGTTGAGATCACAATTCTTTGTTTCAGCCTTACATTATAATTACATATGCTAGGAGATGCTCTTTTGTAGTTATTTGCCTAAAATTTCACTATGGTTCTTATTATCCAAATCTATGTTTTGTTTGCAAAAAATTCCTATTTGGGCAAGAGAAAGTTTTATTGGATACTGGGATTTCTTGTTTAGAATCCCCAACCCCCTATGGCCCTTCTGGACAGAGTAAATCATGGGTTTACCCTGCTTTGATTAATATTTTAGGCCCTTCAATGTGGAATGAAAAGGATTTGTTTGGAATTAGACTGATAGTTTTTTGAAGCTGAACAAAGAAAGCTTAGTAGATGTTCATAAAGCTATTATCAATGTATTACACTGTCTCAGTGCGAAGAACTTTGAAGCTCTCAAATCAGAGATTTGATTCCTGCAATCATGCCCTTCACTATTCTCTTTAGGTATCGTTATTCTTGTGTTTCTATGAAGATATTGATCATTATACCAATATTTTTTTATCCAGGTGGACTGTTTCGGAAAAAAAGAAATTTCTAAGTATTCAAGAATGACACTAATGACTAAACAACTTTTCACTCTTTGATCTGATGAATCTTTTCTAGAAAGTGAAATATTTTTTTTTCTTTCTGTTTTATGACTGTAAAGATTTGACAGGATGTTGCACGACTTGTCACTTAGCTGTTACTGGATATTATTGCCAATTACAATATAATGCTTTTATATAAAAGCAAAGAGAGTAAATTATGACAGAGGAAAACAGTTGCAAAATAATGGCTGTAGCCAGACTTTATATATCTGCGGCTAGAATTCAAGTGTAATTTAGCGCCAGTGATTCCTTGGAAACCCGGTAGAATTATAGTACCTACAGTTAAAAGTATGGTTTGAGTTGTTGGATGATCTACGCTTAGTTCTTGAAGAACCTGTTGTAATTTATGTTCGTCTGTTCTCATGAGTCATGCTGATCATTTTTGGGTTTCATTGTTGTTAGTGTACCTCACCAAAAGTTATGCTGTGATGAATGTGTTAATTATCAGAGATGTTTTCAAAAGAAGGGTCTTTACTTGATGTCCAAAGGACATTTAATGCTCATTGTAATGTTTTCATTTGCTGCTGTAGAAATAGTGTTTCTATCTCATTTTTCGGGCACAATCGAATTTTTATGTTGCTGGGTTCTGCTAAACAATATTTCCTAGCTCACTTGAATACTTTTCATGAATCCAATGGCATTTTAATCAACGTGGTGGTTGTGAACTACATTGCTTAGGGTGACAATGTTCCGGCTCCCTTCATGACCTTTGAAGCCACTGGATTTCCTCCAGAGATACTCAGAGATGTAAGTTCTACTTGATTGGTATCAACTAATTGATGTTCATTTTTAATATTTGACTCATTCTGTGATTGAATATTGAACCAGATCGAGTAATCTAGTTTCTTTCCATTTTGGTGTTAACTTTTTATTCTTGAAGATTTAAGCTCATGTGTTATCGCTTGTCGCAGATGCGATATCTGCTCCAGAAGAGGAGCATATGTCGTAGGCTGCACTGCTATATGCACCCAATATACAGCTACCGTTCTGTCCTTTTGGGTTGCAAAATTGTAGTTGGAGCTTTTCCTGTGGACAAGTTTTGAGAGAGTGGTGTGCCTATCTTCCAGATCACTCATGATGATGTGGCTGGGGCTTTCCTGCTTCTTGACTCCACTTGGACCAAAATGCCCCCCTTTTGCTGCCTCGAGTTGCTTCAGTAAGCAACCGTGTTCACATGGGGTTTTTTTTAGCTATTAATTTTCCCATATAATGCTAAATAATTAGAAAAAAGTTACTGATAGTTGTGGAATCGGTGATTTATGTTGTGTGCTCAATTTCTCCAATCCGACTTGATTTCTCCTGATCTGACAGATACATTCTGCTGGATTCTCGTCTCCTACACCGATACAAGCGCAGACATGGCCCATTGCACTACAAAAGAGAGACATAGTGGCAATTGCCAAAACAGGATCTGGAAAGACTTTGGGCTATCTCATTCCTGCTTTTATTCATCTAAATAGATGCAGAAATAATCCTCAGAATGGCCCAACTGTGTTGGTTCTGGCTCCAACTCGGGAGCTTGCAACCCAAATACAAGATGAGGCAATAAAGTTTGGTCGAGCGTCTAGGTTCTCTTGCACGGTAGGTTCTGCCAAGCTTATAACTTTATATTTCATAATGATTCTTGGTAACTTCATTAACTTTCGTTTTACATATGGGACTTGTGCAGTGTTTATATGGAGGAGCTCCAAAGGGCCCTCAGCTTAAAGAATTAGAGCGGGGAGCAGATATTGTTGTTGCAACCCCTGGCCGTCTCAATGACATTCTTGAGATGAAGAAGATAGACTTCCGTCAAGTTTCTTTACTTATACTTGATGAGGCAGATCGAATGCTTGATATGGGTTTTGAACCGCAAATCCGAAAGATTGTGTATGAGATTCCTCCTCGCAGGCAGACTCTGATGTATACAGCAACCTGGCCCAAGGAGGTCAGAAAAATTGCCGGAGATCTACTGGTCAATCCTGTTCAAGTGAACATTGGGAGTGTTGATGAGCTTGCAGCAAATAAGTCCATCACACAGGTTAGCGGTAATAATTTGCAAATAGTCTCAAATTGTAAATAATAATTCAGTTGCGATAGAATGAAGCCGTGTTCAGTAGAAGGTGTGGCTGCTACTTGGGCGAATTGGCTTTCAGGTATACCCTGGTACCAATACCAATTTTAAGCCTAACCCAACAGAGTATTGGACCTATCTCCTCCCATGCAGTTAGGTCTGGTTGATCTGGTTCACTAGTTGTATCTTACAGAATTGTTTTGTGTTCTATTAGTGTTACAGACATTATAATTACTTGCTAATTATTTAACCACCCTTTTTGAATTTGCAGTATGTTGAGGTGGTCCCACAAATGCAGAAGCAGAGACGCTTGGAGCAGATTCTGAGATCCCAAGAGCGTGGATCTAAGATCATTATATTTTGCTCAACAAAGAGGTTGTGTGATCAACTGGCACGCAGTATTGGGCGCAATTTCGGTGCAGCCGCCATTCATGGAGATAAGTCTCAGGGTGAGAGGGACTGGGTTTTGAATCAGTTTAGGAGTGGCAAATGTCCAGTTTTAGTGGCCACTGATGTTGCTGCTCGGGGGCTTGATATTAAAGACATTAGGTGAGTTCTCTTAAAGTTATTACCTAGGTGTGCATCTAAGGTAGGATTCGTACTGCGTATAAAACCATGTATGCAATGTCTACAGCATACTCATGATTTTGAACTTTTTTATTTCTAGGGTGGTGATCAACTATGATTTTCCAACCGGTGTCGAGGATTATGTTCACCGAATCGGGAGAACTGGAAGGGCTGGTGCAACAGGTCTTGCATACACCTTTTTCTCTGATCAGGATTGGAAATATGCTGCTGACCTGGTTAAAGTTTTGGAAGGGGCAAACCAGCCAGTTCCTCCTGAGGTTCGTGAGATGGCTTCTCGAGGTGCGTCAAACTTTAGCAGGGGCCGTGGTGGGATGAATCGTATGGACTCTGGTCCTGGACGATGGGGTTCTGGAGGCCGTGGGGGTGAGAGAGATGGTGGTGGGTTTGGTGGCCGTGGGGGTGAAAGAGATGGTGGTGGCTTTGGTGGTCGTGGTGATAGAGATGGTGGCTTTGGTGGTTGGGGTGATAGAGATGGTGTTTTTGGTGGCCATGGTGGTGGTGAAAGAGACAGTGGTTTTGGTGGTCGTGGGATTGGGATTGGGAGAAGGGACTTTAATGGTGGACGTGGGAGCAGGGGTGGACGAGGGTTCTCTGGGCCTGGTAGTAGTCCTGTTGGATGGGGCCGCAATGATCGTGGACCACAGGACCGTTACAGCAGTATTGACCGTCGAGGCCGCTTTGATGACCGTAGAGGCCCTCCAAGCAGGAGCAGAGGCAGAAGCTACAGTCGGAGTCCTGAAAAAGTTAGGACATGGGGCTATAGCAGAAGTCCTAGCCGGAGTAGGAGCAGGAGCAGAAGCAGGAGTTGGAGTAGGAGCTGCAGTAGAAGTAGAAGCTGGAGTCGCAGCCGCAGTAGGAGCCGAAGTTACAGCCGCAGTTGTAGTAGGAGTCGTAGCCGCAGCTATGACAGACGTGCGAATTTAAGCAGACCAACCCGTCGTCGCCCAACAAACTTTTCCTCACCGAACTCTATCCCACAAGACCCTGCTGTAAATCCTACAGGGCCTGAGCTTGGCGCTCCGCTGGAATCAGGGATGCCTCCTACATCTCCAGGTAGGGGAGGCAGTGACATGGTTTCAGGATTTGAGCCCCCTGTGGCACATTTCTCAGTGGAGAGTAGTGGGCCTCCAGAAGTACCTAATTCAGGTTTAGGACCGATCATTCAGCCAGTTACAGATCAAAACTGATCTGTTTTCATGCAGATTCGTGCTGGGTGTTGTGTCCTGTTCTATTTTTAACAGTTATTTTGTGGCTCACTCTGCTCTGTCATAGCTTTCAGATATCTCTCCATTTCTGCAAGTGATAATGCTGAACAAAGAAGGTGATTGTGGACATGTTAAGAAATTACGGAAAACCATGTTGTTATGTGATAGAATCACCTTACAGGTTTTTTCTTTGCTACTAGTTCATTGAGGGGAGAAACTTGGATGACTTGCATTATTTCTTTCAGTCAAAGGTGATTAGGGTAGACTTTGGAGGGATTCAGAGATGTAGGGTTGTGGTGGGACTCTTCATAAATTTCTTTGAAGAATATTTGCATTGGATCCAAACAACAAAGGCAACTAAAACTTTTTATTTATTTATTTTATAGGCTTAATTATTTGTTGTCTTGATGTATGCGCGGAATTGATTTCAGCATTTTGGGAAAAAGGTGCCCGTGCAGCGATGTACATTTTAAAGTGTAAAATCTTCAAAATTTTAACACATTTCGTTATTTGAAAGAGACACAAATGACAATATTGGAAGAAAGCATAGAGTGCTCAGTAACTTCTTACTAGTTTCAAGGAAACAGAAAATTTTCTAACAAAAAGGGCCATCTCAAATCTAAAACCAGTTCCATATAAAAGTCTGTTACTGTCCTAAAGATGTTTGAGATCCCTCATGGTTAAGATTTCCTAACTGGAAATTTCAAGTATAAGTGTAGAACATACTCATAGAGAATGGAAACTCAGATGAGTTATATCTTAATCTAACTTCAAATCAAACAATTTAAACACCAGGAAGAAAAAGTACAGGCTACTTGTAAATAGGAAGATTGGGATGAGGTGATCGTTTCTCTTCTCGGCACTTTTTGAAGGCTTTTTATTGTTGCTTCTGCTTTCACTGAGTTTCGGGCAAAACCAATCTCCCTCAGGAACAGTTTCAAGCGGAGGATCATAGCAATCTCCGTACCTAAATATAACCACTTTCATCACCACAAACCAGCATTATTTCTGCTCTGTCACACGACCCACAAACTTGACAGGAGAGATCACCCGCACTATTACCTTCTGATGGTGTTGAAGCCCCAATGATCTCTTCAGATCGCCTAACCAACTTTTCAACGAACTTCTTCCCCGTTGCATGAGTTTCAAATAGAATGTGCTTATCGAGGGGTGCCCCTGCTTACATGCATACTACACCAAGTAATCCGCTGCAAGCCTGCAATGCAGGGAATTTTACGTCTTAAAAACAATTGAACTGATGAATCAGCTTCTGGCATTTCAGGATCGACAACACCAAAGTCAACTCCACAGTTGAGGAAGTGGGTGTAAGGAGGGAAAGTAGCCAATACTGATGATACATCAAATAAGACTATCCTTACGATTACACATGTGGCAGATCGCCCATTACGAAGACTAAGTATCTCAAGACTGGATCAACTTACAATGCCCAAAAAGGGCGGATCCAATCATTAAAGCCCAAAAAGAACCCGTAAGAACAAATCATAGTCAAAGGCCCAAATCCAGATCCAACAAAGCTCATTACAAAGAAAAAGAGTCGTGAAAGAAATTAATCCCTCAAGGACGTATCTTCATAAAGGAGGAGATTGTTACAAAGAACGCCTCCCCTCGTTGAGCTTCACATGCTTAAGTCACGTAGAAAATTAATGACGATCATTATATAACGTAAAGGGAACATTTAACAGAGGTATACAATTTTAACTGAGTTCTATCCAGATTAATCTACATCTCCAAGAAAGTTACCAACTTAAGCATCGAAGTGCATTCGGCCACCAAACAGATGGTTTTTGGCAATCTAACCTTTGTTTTGCATGTCGGATTTACAGGAGACAAGATTGGTCGCATCAGTTTGGCGTCATTCGTGGGGAACGACAATTTCTTTCAAAAAAAGAGTTTGTAGTTGAAAAATTTCCCAGTTCAAATAAAAAAAGTTTTTGGAACGAATGGAGCATTCTACAAACCCTCAACCCAGAACAATCAAGACAACCCTTCAATTGGTGAAGCGGAATTACAAATAGCGCAAGCTCCAAACCTAGCGACACCCGGGTTAACCGTGCCAGGTAATGTAGTATTGCAAAATGGAATGGTAGCCCAAACATCTTAGACATCTAGTGGCACTGCCACGGATCCCCTCGTGGATCAACTCATGGTCCAGATGGATCATCTGGCCAAAGTGATAGATAAACTCACTCAGGTGCGCGCTCAGTCTGCCGACCACGTTCGAACACCACAACAACAAAACTTTGCCAACCGCACCCAAGAAAATAATGGAGCTCTTGCAAAACTTCAACAAGTGAATCTCGAAAGCAGCGAACTAGAAGAAGATGGACTCCAGAGCGATGGAATCCTTGCGCATGTTCTATTTAGGATCAAGGTCACACATCCTAACGTACAGTATGAATTGGCCAGACCGCCATTCTCTGGTGCACTCATGGTGACTCCTCTACAAAAAAAGTTCACTTCATCAAAGTTTGAAACATACGATGACATCACCGATTCGACAGATCATCTACGAGACTTTCACCACATGATGCAGTTGAAAGAGAGCACACAATCCATTCTATGCCGAACATTTCCGACCAGTCTCACCTCCACGACAATGAGTTGGTTCAACAGCCTACCACCGAGGTCGATAGACTCCTTCTAAGTGTTAGCCAATGCCTTCATCACAAGGTTCATTTGCAGTAAGCAAATGAGAAAGGGCCCACATCACTTGCTTCACATCAGACAAAAGGCCGAATAAATTATAAGGAAGTACGTTACTCGTTTTATTGATGAGTTGACCATGATTGATGGCTACAACAACGACAAGGCCATTCCCACCTTCACTTCCGAACTAAAAAGATGATCATTTTACAATTCTCTGAATCTAGACCCTAAAAAAATATGATAATTTTGTTGAAGACCACTCAGAAATACATCACCCTCGAGGAGATGTTAGCTGCACAAAAGAAGAATGAATCCGAAAGGGAGGGCCAATCGAAGAGGCGGGAGAAAAGAAAAAAAAAGATATTACAGGCCCTGGGAGAATAACACTCAGTCGAAGAGGCATCAGACCAATGAGAGATTCGAATTCAACCAGCGGGAACCAGAAAGCTGCAATCTGCAAGGCCCAGACATGAACGGGTGACGAGTGTGGTGAAAAAGACGTATAAACCATACATGGCTTGAAGTCCATGGAGAAATGGGAGGACGTCAACTGGCCGCTCAAAATGAGAGGAGACCCAGAGGGGCGAGATAAAAGTAAGTACTGCTCTTTCCACAAGGATCACAGGCACGACACTGAAGACTGCTATAATTTGAAGGACGAAATTGAACACTTGATTCAAAGAAGGCGACTCGAGGAATTCGTCGGGCTACTAGACAAACAATCTAAAAGAAAAGAGAAGGTAGACACCGCTATAGGATTAAAATAACAACTTAGAGAACTAATATATGCCTTACACAACATAGATGGAGAAAATGAACGGTTTGATCGATTAAGAAGCGATCAGCGGCACTGCCCACTTGAGCTGATCTAAATCGAAATAGAAGAACTAGCATCATCGAGCAAGATCAAAAGAGTCACTACAACAACACAAAAAAGGGAGACACAGAGATGTTTGCATGCCAGGCGGAGATCAACCAACTGATCGAGCTCGATGGTCTCACTGACGAATGCGAGCCCGACCCATATTATTGCTGACAAGGCCAACAACACCTCCTTTATAGTTGACAACGGAACTGACGTAAAGAAATTTGATTCGGTGAATAAACTTGATACCATTGCAAGGTCTAGAACCCAAAAGTTCATAGAAGCCTTGGCGGCTGGCGCTGATGTGAACATGATTGGACATTTCGTTGCTGAATTCTACTCAGCTCACCTTGTTATTGAGGAAATCACCAATCGAAGCATCTTGAAGAGCGCACACTCAAGGATTTGATCAAGAAGCATTCTGAGTTCATTAGCTACCCCGTGGTGACCATAAACATGACGCAAACTATCAAAATCACAGGAGTACCATGAAAAAGGAAATAAGTTGTAGAGAGAATCACATTCCCAACAACACAATTCAACGAAAAAGAAGGATGTTGCAATGAACGTCCCTTTTATTACACCATTCGAACTAAAAATGGACACAGTCAGTTTAGGCGAAACAACACTAAAACATACTTCAGAATGACACGAAACCAAATTTGATCTAAAAGCATATACGAGTGCTCAAACAACAAGGGCGTGCAAGAATTACCCCCTACCATCATAAGGAATGACGTCAACCAAGCAGCAGTCAAACAAAGAGACACAACGTACGAACTGTTCATGAATGGATCCTATGCTAACACCCACAAGGAAGCAGACAAAATAAGATGACCAATACTACGAACCAAGAAGTTCTAAACAAGAAAAGAACAACTCCAAGTTCAAACCATCCATCTTACGTTCAAACAGTCAAGTCAAGGCGTCAAAGTCAGACGATGCAAAATAACTAGCAACGAGTAAAAGGTTTGTACATATAAGTCAGACATAAAACATAAAACATAAAACATAAAACATAAAACTTCTGGTCTGATCAACCACGAAGCAAATCTACAAAAGTTAGGACGTACAAGTCAACTTACTCGTAAAAACCTTCTGGCGACCGATGTGTTGGGCCACGTAGTGAGAGTCTGGACGTACAAGTCAAGACTTACTCGCAAAACCTCCTGACCCAACCAATATGTTGGACCACGAAGTCAAAGTTAGGCTGTATAAGCCAACTTACTCGTAAAACCTTCTGATCGACCAATATGTCAGACCATGAGTAAATCTACCAAAGTTGGGATATATAAGTCAACTTACTCGTAAAACCTTATGGTCGACCAATACATCGAACCACGAAGTAAATCTACCAAAGTTGGGACGTATAAGTCAACTTACTCGTAAAACCTTCTGGTCGACCAATATGTCGGACCATGAAGCAAATCTACCAAAGTTGGGACATATAAGTCAACTTACTTGTAAAGCCTTCTGGTCGACCAATATGTCGAACCACAAAGTAAATCTACCAAAGTTGGGACGTGTGAGTCAACTTACTCTTAAAATCTTCTGGTCAACTAATACGTCGAACCACAGAGTAAATATGCAAAAGACTTGACATACAAGTCAAGACTTACTTGTAAAACATTCTGGTAAACTAATATGTCGGACCATGGAGTAAATACACAAAAGACTTGACATACAATTCAAGACTTACTCGTAAAGCTTCCTGGACCGATTGACATGCAGAAAGTACGAGTAATGAGATCAATGCACATTTATTGTGTATGATCAGATACCGTGATTGATCCAAGACAATAAATAAATTAGGACCACGAAGGAATAACTAAATACAAGAAAGACAAAGCACAAGAATGTCAACAAAAAGAAACTTGTCATTTTTAACGCTATTCAGTTACATCTAGAGAAGAAGATAGAACAGTTGAAGAAGAAACAATAGAAATAATCAAAGCATCGCTGACAGGAACATCAAAAGAAGGATGGGAAACAACATCCGCAGCAGGAGGGTATGAAGCTCTCTCTTCGACAACAATAGATAATGGAGTGGGATTGGAAGGAGGGGGAGACGCTGATTCTTCATCAAACGGATCACTTGGAGGATCCAGAGCACATTCCTTGCCATCATTGTCTTTGAAAACCTAGTCAACTAAACCACGATATCTAGAAAAATCAAGACCATCCCTCTCCATGTAGTCAAAAAGGTCGATTCGTCCGTCAACAACTCTCCTCCAATCCGTTGTTTCCGCAATCTTCAATTTGTTCTTGGTTGCAACGAGCTCGTTCTTGGTCGAAAATAAGTCGTCCTTCAATGGTGGTCAACATTGCGGAAACATCCGACTTAACATCATCAAGCGCAGTTGTTAACTACTTCACCCCGCTCCTCAGCAAACTTACGGCTGATGGATTGCACAAAACGCATGGCCCCATCATGACCAGCCTTCTCAACAAACAACTCCCTCTCCAACTCATCTAGCTGATTACGAACTCCATTCAACTCAGTCCTAAAGGATTCAAGCTCAGTAGTGAATTTATCCCGACATCCTTCTCTTTATTTGCACAACGAGCTTTCAACACGTCCAACTAACGAAAAACATGAGAGAACAGTAGTAATTATGATGCCATCTTCCTATCAAGAGCAGCCATCTGACCACGAGCAGCCTGATAAACCGACCCCATCCTCTCCATTATCTGCTTAAGGTCGTGGTCGAGATGACCGTTGGGCTCCCGAGCGGGCATTGGAGCCCTCTCCACCAACCACATATGGCCCTCATTGATTAAATTGTGTGCACTATTCTGCACATCAATCTCAGTAAACCAACAACACTTTTCATCCGACTTAATGATTGGATGTCTTCCGGATTGGGTTCCATCCAACTAATATGTGGATAAGAACTCGAGGATCAGGAAGCACATAAGCCCCACCCCTAGTAGCCGGAAGAACGGTCAGAGTAGTGATGATAATGGAAAAACCACTATTGCCTTTTCTTTGTGAAACAGTAGTGGCAGCAACAACAACAGGAGTCAGACAGGCAGGCGGGGAAACAGGAAATTCCACTGCATCATCAACACGAATGGGAAATGGAGGGGAAGAAGAGCCTAAAAACTTTGACCACGATCAGCGACTTCCTGTTCGCATAGTGGATTGAATTCGAAGTCGGCTAAAGTCTTTGTCGTGTTCAGATCCTTAGACCACTCCACAACAAGCTTAAGAATCTTATTGTCAATGACTCGAGGATCATCATTAGATTACTCGATCGGGCACACCATGAGTAGAAAGGAGCCTCTTCTCATGCACGTGTCACCTCCTTTTTGCTCATCTCCAGCGCTTGGTTCATCTCCTCAACCTCCTCGAGAGATAGGCGATCCTCTTTCCTACCCTCATTATTAGATAAACTCAGACGATGAGCATTCTGAGTAGTACAATGAGTAGAACCAAAAAGTCGCTTATTCTTGAGAATACGGCCAGGGGTGATCGCCAATTACTTCGATGGATTAGCAGGCCTCGGAAGCTTCCTATTTCTAGTGGCTGGGCCAACAACACCAATGCTAACAGGAGAATTGAGATCGGTAACAGCCTTGTCAGAGCTCACTTTCCCATCAATGCTAGCATCACTAACACCAACAGGATCAGCAAGTGCAACAATCTCAACAACTCGAGATTCAGTAAGCAAAGCCCATTTCGTCTCGTTCATAGTATACAAACTGCTACACCCCACAACCTCTGCAGGGAGGAATGACTCAACAACCACATAAAGCATTGAGAAACGGTCACTGATCACCTGTTCCTCAACAGACAATTGCAGATCCTTCCATTTGTTGGGGAATCAGAACAATCACATAATTTGTTAACCCCGCAAGTTAAAGTGATCTGATTTGACATAAGCATAAAACTAAAACCTCAACCAGTCCCTATAATCATAGTTACGTTTCCCAAAATAGACGGGGGAGCGGAGAAAGCAAATATTCTTGGTCACTACATGTCCAACCACTAGGCAAAACCCTAACAGTCAAGGGAATGCCAGAAACAACGACTCTCGCACAAGTAAAAACCATCACCCTCCAGCCGTTAGGACCCATTTGGGTAGGAGCAATGTCCAAAAAATCTAAATAATCCCAAAATATCTCCGAGACTGGAAATCAAAGGCCTGACTGAAACATACACAGATAAAGTGCAATATAACCAGACCTTTGATGACAAGGACTATCGTTCTGCCTAGGCATAACTATCTCAAGGTCGGATGGAAAAGAGTACTCGGAACGAACACTTCCCAACGTTGCCTGTGAAGCCTCCTTGGGCGAGAAAAACGCCTCATAGACACTAAGCGCCTCACCATCTAGTATACTGTTAGAAGACATGGGAAAAGGAATTGAACAATGAAGAGAGCGAAGAAGAAAAAAGAAAAAATAAGCTTTAATATCAAAGATAGCGTAAAGAGAGAAACATAACCATCACGCCCCCTTTTATAGAACCGAGCAACGAAAATACTACTAATTGGACGACGTGAAAGATATGATGGTTGCACGAAATCCCAAAATGCGCGCGGAAATGAACGGACAGATGAGAGATCAAAATATCAACCTCACCAAAAGCAGCTAACAACATTATATGCACTACAATGATGAAATAGAAAATCCAACCGTCGTCGAGTTAGTGGCCACGTTAGCGTTCCACTAACTAAGAGGGGAGTAGTTGATGATACATCAAATACGACTATCATCACGATCATATACGTGGTAGAAATCGCCCACCACGAGGACTAAGTATCTCAAGACCAACTCACAAAGCCCAAAAAGGTGGATCTAATCATTAAAGCCCAAAAAGGGCCCGTTAGAACAAATCATAGTCAGAGGCCCAAATCCAGGCCCAATAATGCTCTCCCTTAAAGAGGAGGAACATTACAAAATAAAATAGTCGTGGAGGGAGTTACTCCCCAAAGGATGTATCTTCATAAAGGAGAAAAATTTTACAAAGAACATTTCCCCTTGTTGAGTCTCACATGTTTAAATCACGCAGAGAATTATAACAACCATTATATAAAGTAAAGGGAACATTCGACAGAGGTATGCAAATTTAACTGAGTTATGTCCAGATTAATCTCCATTTCCAACATAGTTACTGACTTAAGCATCGGAGTGCCTTCGGCCACCAAACAGGTAGTCTTTGGCAATCTAACCTTTGTTTTGCAGGTCGAATTTACAGAAGACAAGATTTGGACGCGTCAAATACAATGCCATCTCCACTCTTCGCGACATGCTTCAAAGTTCAAAGTATCCTAGTATTAATAAACTATAATGTTTTAACTTTTCTTGGTGAACTCATGGATTTGTTCATATACATAAACAATTTAAGGCTAGCTCAAATCTAAAAGTTAGCTAGCAAACATAAAATTTCCTCAACGTCAGATTATGCAAATGAGTTTTATTTTTGTTTCTTTTAAAATAGGTTGGGAGGATTGCTCCATCTCCATCTTTAGTTTGATGAAAATATTTTCAGTACTTCAAAAGAAAAAGTTGTAACAGAAAAAAAAATTGTCAGGGAATCTATATCCATTGTCATGGCAAAGTTTACCCAATATCCTCGTGATGCCAATTAGGAGATTGGACAGACTGGATCGGTTGATGGCAGAAACTTTCGAATGTCCCGAGTACCGAAAAGACACTCCGACGCTCAAATTATTATGGTGCTCGAAGTGATGCAAGTAAGAAATATGGATTACTTACCTTGAGGGTTCTTAGGCTTATGTATTTATAGGTTCTTTTTGTGTGGTTTGGGAGCAAAAAATAATCTTGAGCCTAATAGGATTAGAAAGCCCAAAAATCTGGGTCGTTCTCAAGAAGTCCGAAAATTATCCATGAAAGATATATAACCCAAAAATCGGATACAAGTACAGAAAGCCCAAGTTTGGGCCAAATGCAACTCGTCAAACCCTTTTTTTTCAGCAGAAGAATAGTGTTCAACGCCAACCACCATGCTCAGCTGAGCACATGAACCTGCAGAAGAGGTCTCTTCAACGTTAAGTTATAACCATCAATGAGAAGTTACAACTGTCGACGAAAGTTACAACCATCTACAAGAAGTTACAACCATCTACAAGAGGTTACAACCATCAATGGGAAGTTACAACCGTCAATGACTCCCAACCTGTCATGTGTCACCCTTAGGGTTGAAAATCAAACCAACGGTTCGGTTTTTCACCTAAACCGTGAACCGAATCGACTTTATTCGGTTTCAAAAATTTCAAACCGAAACTGAACTGCTCATTAACAAAATCGATCCGAAACCAAACCAATTCAAATTTATGCAAACCATAACCGATCCAAAACGACTAAAACCAAATCAACACCGAACAGATCGACTATTTAAAACATATTATATTATTTTTATATAAAATATATATTATTTATTATATATATTTGGTCGGTTTGGTTTGGTAAGTTACAATCACATAGAAACCGAAAATCGAACCGACCAATTCGTTTAAAAAAAATTTTAAACTGAAATTGAACCGAATTTAAACTTAACCAATCAGTTCAATTTTGATTTGTTTGGTCGGTTTAATCGGTTTGGTTGGTTTTTTGTTCAACCCTAGTCCCCCTCATCTACGAACAGTTGGCTCCCGACCTACCACGTCTCCTGCTCATTTGTGATCAGTTGGCTCCTCCCGTTTTTATTAATAGCCAAACACACTCATTTTCGGCTCACACTTTCCTGAATCTCAATTCTCTTTAGGAACATAAAGAAATATATACTTTTTCTGAGATACATTATTCTAACTTTGGCATCGGAGTCCCCGTGGCAGACACTAGGTGTGCGATGGCTGGTCTGATATGTGAGATGGTGGTGTGTGGTTGTTCATCAGAAGAGAGGAGTAATGTGAGGGCTGTCAGCGGAGAGAAGCTCGATGGTTGATTGTCTGCTTCCCCCTTCCCTACGTCTGTGCAATTAAGGGGAGCGAGGCACGGTGGTGAAGAAAAAGTGGCTGGTTCGTCTAGACGTGATGTGGCTGTTGGGTTGTCTGAAAAAGTGGAGGAAGAAAAAAAGAAAATGATGTGAATGTGGATTGTTTGATGAAGAAGAAAACTTGGGGTGAAGTCTCTTAGCTTTTGGTTGGGGACGTGATGAAGAAGATCTGGCGAGATGGTTTCGAGATGAGTAATTGGTGATGGCGAGATGGAAAAAATGTTTGTGAGCAAATGAGAGGGGACATAGGGTGGAGATGGATAGAGGTCACAAGGAGAATGCGAGGTCTGGCGGTCGCCGGTTTTTCTAGTGAGAGAGAATCGCCTGCGAGGGATATGCGATAAGCGGAGATGGTGTTGGTGGCTGGAAAAGAGAGGAGAAAAAAGAGACGTGAAAATGAGGGCTGAGGGGGGGGGGGGGGGAGAGGAGAAAAAAAGAGTAAATAGGTTTTTCTTTCTTCAGTTTAAATTGGGCTTGGATTTCGGTTGAGACAAAGGAGGATTTGGGTTTTTAGGTCAATTTGTAGGCTGGGGTTCTATCATCGACTTAACCATCCGAGCCACTTTGGGCTAGCTCTTCCAAACTCGTCGCGTTAATGTGATTTCATCATTTAAGCTCCAATTCCTGTAAAAACATTAATTAAAATAAAATATGATATTCGAAATACGAACAAATTATAAATTAGAAGATATGTTATTTAATAATAATGTGAATATCAAATACCCCTAAACCTATATTTTCCTAGTCCTTGTGCAAAAATAAAATAAAATAATCCTAACTCACTTTCGCAGGAATCATTAGTTGCACTTACCTTAAATATGCAACAAGGCTTTCAAACCCTAGATTACCTCTAGTGGTCGAGTTATAGTCTTGTGAGGGTTTCCAGAAATGTTACCCACAAACATTACTGACTCAATAAATGTCAAAAAAGATGATCACCCTTATTTATTTTTCTCAGAGTAATCATCTAATTGTCATAAATTTCAGAAAACAACTGACAGTGTCACGATAATATATCAACAGCTTTTAACAACAATTTAATAGTATCCAAAGGTTAAATGTAATTCATCATCATTCTCAACTCGAAGTGTGTGCGTGCATAACCTTATCAACATACCTCTCCATTTCACTGTAAAGACACAACTAGATCACCTTTAGAAAATACTTTTCGACTACAAATCTCTCATGTCACTCAGAAATGAATCATTCAGAGATTGGGTATTTGTAACTCAATTTTTATGTGAGGAAAAGAATAAATTATGGAACACAAACATCTCATATATAATTATCATGTAAAACGGATTTTTTCAAAGAATGAAATGAATATGATCTCATGAACAAGAATATCTATTACTTCGAGAATGTTGAATCAAACACCATAGTTCTTGTTTATTCAATTTTTACACTGTGGACCGAACATTTACTTAAGATCAATTAGGTTTTTATTAGGTTGTAATGGGTATTGGATTATGACTAACAAGAATGAAAAAGAATAACACAAGAAATTCTCTGAGAATGGATACACCTTTTAATAAATACACGGGTCACTGAAAAATAAATATTTTTTTCTTCTCAATTCTTCAATATATATATATGACATGCTTTCTGCATTCTGCACAATGAAACATTTCAGTCTTGAGCATTCATGAAATATCTAATTTCAGCTTTTTCTATTTGCCCATTCAAAACATATATCAAATCATAAGCATTCTCAGATAAATTCAGTAAGGATACAAATAATATGGGGTATTACTTCATAATTGGAGTAGTTAATGGAGATGGGGTTAGCAAATAAAAAGTTATTCAAAGACTCAAAGGGTTGCAAATAGATATTTATTATTGGGTAGGCTAAAAGGCTAAACAACGGTTCAAAGAAAAAATGCCTATATCACTTCCTAAGCTCTAGTTAGTATTATGACATCTCAATTAAATAAACCAAGAAGTTCTAGTATAGTGATTTAATTTTAATGTCATTCTCAAAGCAATCAATAAAAAAAAAACAAGAATAATGAGATCATCAACGAGATAATGTGGACTCAAGAAAAATCTGAGTTTATTTAATAACCCTCATGAAAAATATAATGGCTCAAAATTCACAAGAGTAAAGTCTCTACTATTATTCTAAGGTTTTTAGTTAGTATCTCACTCATCAACTTCCAATTATGCTAACTTGGCTTATAGTGCAGGAATAGTCGAGTCAAAAAAATCTCATGAAATATATTTAACTTAATAATAATAACCTTATGTCCCTATTAATATGTGAATGTGACAAGTGATAGCATTTATTTTCTCAAATTTAAAAGCATACTTGAAAGCATATTCTCTTCATTGGAAAAGAACTTCAGATTTTGAATCTATCTTCAAATAAAAAAAAATTCACACAATTATCATAATCATTTATGTATTCAATGGAGATTGAGTAGAATACACTTATTACTATGGTGAAGTTTTTACCAATTTCGAAGAGATCATCCATCGATGAAAGCTCAAAAACATAAAAACTGTGGACTTATCATGATAAATTGATCACATAAATGACACAAAAAGAATGCACCAACAAAAAATATACATGTACCAGTTGTGAGTCAAAATTGTTACGGAGCAAATGAGTATGAGTGAAATGCAGCTAGAAATAACTTGAGAATCAATCCAGACTAACCATAATGACACAACTGAAGCTGGGCTGTCTCCCAGGAGTGCTTGGTTTAACGTCATCAGCCCGATGAAACACATACAATACCATAAGGCCATGGATAACAGATAAATAGTTCCTCAATCTGAATACACAAGATCCTCTAATAACATCACATCGACTTCTGATGTAGGCATCTCTAAGAATGGTTTAAGATGCTGACCATTGACTTTAAAAGCACGATCATCCTTAGGATCGACAATCTCAACAGCTCCATGTAAAAACACCATTTTCACAATATAAGGTCCAGACCATCGAGATCGCAATTTTCTAGGAAAGAGACAACTGTGAATCAAATAACAAAACCTTTTGAAAATGTTCAAAGGTTGCAAAGAATGGATTTATCATGAAACACCTTCGTTCGTTCTTTATAGATTTAAGCACTTTGGTAAGCATCATTCCCAATCTCTTCTAACATATTAAGTTGAAGCTTAAGATGTGATCCAGCCTTATCTATATCAAAATTAAAGGTTTTGATAGCCCAATAAGCAAGATGTTCCAATTCCACAGGCAAATGACACACCTTACAAAAAACAAGTCTATATGGAGACATTTCAAGCGGGGTTTTTAACGTTGTTCTATAAACCCAAAGAGCATCATTCAGACGTTGTGACCAATCCTTACGGTCTGGTCGAACCGTTTTCTCTAAAATGTGTTTAATTTTCTGATTAGAAATTTCAACTTGCCCACTTATTTGTGGGTGATATGAAGTACCTACTTTATGAGTGATGAAGTATTTCTTAACTATTTGTTCAAATGGTCGATTACAAAAATGAGAACCACCATCACTTATAACACCACGCGGAGTACCAAAACGAGAAAAAATGTTATCTTTAAAAAATTTGACATCAACCTTGGAAACATTTGTTTTACAAGGTATCGCTTCTACCCATTTGGAAACATAATCAATAGCTAGAATAATGTAAAGATAACCAAATGATGGAGGGAAAATGTCCCATGAAGTCAATACCCCAAACATAAAAAATCTCCACAATGAGAATGTTAGTAAGAGACATCATATTCCTACAAGAAATGGAACCCATTCGTTGACATTTATTACATGTAGCACCAAATGCACGGGTGTCATGAGAAATAGTTGGCCCATAAAAGCCACACTGCAAAACCTTTGCAGTTGTCTTTTTAGAACTAAAGTGACCTCCACACGCTTGATCATGACAAAATGAAATGATACTATGATCTGCACTCTCTGGAACACATCACCTAATAACCTGATCGTGACAATACTTAAATAAAAAAGGATCATCCCGAAAGAAATGTCTGACCTCAGCAAGAAACTTAGTCTTATCTTGTTTAGGCCAATTAGAAGGGAGTTGGCCCGTAACAAGGTAATTCACAATATCTGCATACCAAGGCAACTGGGAGATAACAAGTAATTGCTCATCAGGAAATGATTCATTCAAGGGCACATCTGTAATAGATGATTCTACAAAAAGTCTAGACAAATGGTCAGCTACAACATTTTCAGAACCCTTCTTGTCCCGAATCTCAATACCAAACTCCTGTAGCAATAGTTACCAACGAATTAAGTGCGACTTAGCATCCGTTTTAGAAAAAATGTATTCAGTGCCGCATGATCAGTAAAAATAAGAACTTTGGATCCTATAAGGTATGACCTAAATTTGTCTAAAAAAAATACAATAGCGAGTAACTCATTCTCCATGGTGGAGTTATTAAGTTGCGCACCTTGTAGAGTTCTACTAGCATAATAAATAACATGGGGCTTTTTGTCTACTCGCTGTCCTAAGACAGCTCCAACCACAAAATTAGAAACATCACACATAAGCTCAAAAGGAAAATTCCAATTAGGAGGTTGGATGATTGGAGCTAAAGTCAACAATTGTTTAAGCTTCTCAAAAGCTTTCAAACAATCTTCATAAAAAAGACAAAGACATAGCAAATAAATTGCATAAAGGATGAATAGTCTTACTAAAATTCTTAATGAACCTACCATAAAAACTAGCGTGGCCTAGAAAATATCTAATTTCTTTCACCATTTTCGGTCGTGGAAAACTCAAAATTAAATCAATTTTGGCTTTGTCAACTTCAATGCCCTTGTTAGAAATTATGTGCCCAATAACTATACCTTGCCTAATCACAAAATAAAAAACATCACATTAAGGTTAAATGATGCAAGCACTCATCAAAGGAATCCCCAAATACTGAAAAGTCATCCATGAACACCTCAAAACACCTTTTTACTATATCCGAGAACATACTACGCATGCACCTCTGAAAGGTGGCAGTGCATTACACAACCCAAAAGGCTTTCTCCGATATGCAAAAGTCCCAAAGAGGCAAGTAAAAGATGTTTTCACTTGATCATCGGGTGCATTGGGGATTTGGTTATAACCGAAATACCCATCAAGAAAACAATAATAATCATGTCTGGCTAACCTCTCAAGCATCTGATCAATAAAGGGAAGAGGAAAATGATCATTCCTCGTGCCTGAGTTCAACTTATGGTAGTCAAGGCAAACTCGCCATCCAGTGGTCATGTGGGTGGGCAATAACTCATTCGTATAGTTTGTGACTACTGTCACCCCCGACTTCTTGGTAACAACCTGAACTGGACTGACCCAAGAGCTATCCGAATTTGGGTAAATGATACCAACATCCAACAATTTGAGCATATCGGCTCGGACAACCTCCTTAAGATTAGGATTAAGTCTATGTTGAATTTCAAGTGAAGTTTTTGCATTATCTTCCGTATGAGTGTGATGCATGCAAACGGTTGGACATATTCCTTTAATATCCGCTATAGTCTACCCAAGTGCCGCCTTATGTTCTTTCAGAACATTTAGCAACTTACCATCTTGTTCGAAAGTCAATGTCGAAAAAATAATAACAGGTAAACTATCATCAAAACCAAAAACATATACTTGAGGGTGTCAGGTAATGGTTTAAGGTCAAGCTTGGGTGGCTTCTCAATAGAAGGGACAAGTTTTGACTCGTTGAGTGGGAAGGGTTCCACTTTAGACTTCCATGAAGAACCAACAACCACAATAGGGGATGAATCAAGCAAAGCATTAATTTCCCTAATGGAATTATCAATATCGAAGTCTAAACCAGAATGAGTCAAACAAGCCGCTAAGGGGTTATCTAAAGCAAATTGCGAAAATGAAATTTCCACCAAACTCTCAATCATGTTAACTTCATAGATATCCTTGGACTCGGGAGGTTGTTAACTAACATTAAAAATTTTGAGTTCAACGGTCATGTTGTCAAATGACAATTTCATAATTCCATTCCTGCAGTTAATAATAGCATTGGATGTGACAAAAAATGGGCAACCCAAAATAACTAGAATGTGAGTGGAGGGATTGTGAACAAGTTGTGTATCAACTATAAAGTCTACTGAAAAATAGAATTTTTTAACCTTAATAATCATATCCTCTATAACACCACGGGGGGCTCTGACAGACCTATCTGCTAATTGCAGTTTTACTTTAGTCGATTAAAACCCGCTGAGACATAATTGCTCATAAATAGAGTATGGCAATAAATTAACACTCACCCCGAAATCCAACAATGTATTATCAATCATATGATCATCGATAACACAAGAAATAGTCGGGTACCCAGGATCCTTAAACTTAAGTGGGGTTCTCTATTGAATAATTGAGCTTACTTGCTCGACGATGAAGGCTCTCTTTTGCACATGTAGCTTTTGCTTATGTGTGCAAAGATTCTTCAAGAACTTGGCATAGGTGGGAACTTGTTTAATAACATTGAGCAATGAGATATTTATGTGAACTTGTTAAAAAATTTCCATTACATCGTTAACATTTGTTTCTTTATTTATCGTAACTAACAGTGATGGAAATGTTGCCCTAGGCAAGTAAGATGCCTGAGTGGGGTCAAAGTCAAGAGGAACATCTTTAGAATGTGAGGCTTTATCAGTCTCCTTGTCAAATGGAGATGCAACCTGCTTTGACTTAGAAGGAGATGCAATGACACTAGAATCATGCACTTGGACCCAAATGTCAACTTGTTTTCCACTCCTAAAGGTAGTAATATATTTGAAATCTTCATTGCAGGGCTTGGATATGCTACCAATTATGAATTGACCCTTTGGATTTGGAACAGGCTGACTAGGAAATCTTCCTGGCTCTCTCTCAGGGGATGACTAAGCAATCTTACTCACAGCTATCTCAAGTTTGTTGATGGCTTGAGATTGGTGTTGATTTGTGGCTTTTAACTCTGTTATAGCTCGAGAATTTTGCTCAAGTATACTTTATGTGCAGTGCATAAAACGATTGACTGTGTCCTCTAAACTGGATGTGTTGGATGGAGGAACTTGGTTAAATTGAAGTCTAACAGGGCTAGGGGCTTGAAAAGCCTAAGAGAGAACAACAGGTCCCCCTTGGTGTGGGCCATAGGCCCGTGAGAGATTTGGATGCTTGGCAAACCCTGGAATGTAATAGTTAGGTTGTGGATTATTACCAGGTCACTGCATAACATTAAAAGAATTGAATTGCTCAACATAATATGCAGGATAATCCTTTTGTAAATCACAATCAACTAGGAATGATTAGGACTCGAACATGCAGTACAAACCTCAAATGAAACATTCGTGGGAGGTGTAGATTGAGTCATATTCAAAATTGCATCAATTTTCTTAGCCATAGTCATAATAACCGCTTCTAGCTTCGAGGCAGAAGGGGAATGAATGGATGTATCCGTAACTTTATATATACCACCCTTACGCCTATCAGAATCCCTTTTCGAACAATCCCATTGCTGAGAGTTTTCGAAAAGCGTTTCAAAGAACTAACAAATCTCATTAACGCACATCTTCATTAGTGACCCACCACTAGTGGCATCAATCATACGACGGTTTTGAGGGGTTAAACCGTCTTGGAAGTATTGAACTAGACCATTTGTAAAATCCATGATGAGGACACTTAACAATGAGTTCATTGAACCTTTCTCAACATTCATAGAAGTGTTCGCCCTTTTTTTTATTGAAAATTAGACATCTCGTCGAAGGGAATTCATTTATGAATGGGGAAATATTTTGACAAAAAAATTCTTGACAACGCATCCCACGTTGTGATGGATTCTGTCTCTAATGAATTTAACCACGACCTCGCCTTATCTTTCAGAGAAAAAGGAAACAACCTAAGACAAACTGAATCATCTGAACAATTTTGGTACTTAAGGGTAGCACAGATGTCAAGAAATCCTTTGATATGAAAATACATATATTTTTTCTCAAAACCATAAAAGAAAGGCTAAAGATGGATAATGGATGGTTTGAGTTCAAAGCTATTTGCAAATGTCTCAGGTAAGACAATGCAAGACGAAACACTGCTGGAAAGTGGGGAGAAGTAATCCTTAAAGGTCTTCTCTTCAGCCATCTCGTTGGTCTCAGTAGACAATGAGGGGAAACCTAGATAGGTAATGGGAACTTCAAATAACTCCTCAGGGTCTTTTTGGACTAGCCTACTCTTAGAATCATGCACCCAGGTACGCATAATCTAATGGACATCTAAGTTTCAAAGTCAACACACCTTAACAGAGTTCAAAATTTTTTAATGCACGCCTAACCTCTATATGAAGATGATCTAACTCTAAAAAAAAATAAAAAAAACAACGGAACCCTAAATGATGCGCAAATAAAATGAATGGCAGACGACCCTAGAGTTATTTAATTTACCTAACGGTGGGAGAGGCACAATAATTTCCTATCAATCCGCCACTACAAGATTGCTCCTACCTCTTTTTCACTTTCCAGCTCAAAGAGAAATGCCAGTTCAAGAACTATTCCCAGATATAATATGTTCATTCACTTGACTACTTTAAGCTTTCAAACTTCCAAAGAGGGACCCTATGAGCGTCAAACCTGTCCTAGACAATTATCTTGCTACAAATTTTAAAAAGTGAAGGCTTAGGTTCCTAACCCTAAAATAGACGGTGATTAACCCATCCGCAGGAGAGGGCACAAAAGTTATAAATCAATCCTGCCACTATTCAAATTTGTATGCAGTAATACCTAAAATAACCAAAACACAAGTGATCACAATAGAAACCACGTGCAGATGCGCTGGGAAAAAGTTACCTCTGGCATGAACCTCTTTCTGGTTACTTGTGACACCGGCTAGAAGTCGAGTTGTCGTCGATCAGAAGCATTGTCCACCTGACAACTCGCCGACTTCTGAGAGTATCCACGCGAATTGCAATCTGAAAATAAAAATTCACAATGCAATATATATATATTTTTTTGCTTTGCTATTTTTTCCTTTAGTTTGGGTTTTGCGACGTCTACTCTTCACTTCATTCCCACTTGAGCTCCTCTGTGTATGATCACCTGAAAAATAAATGCAAAAAAAAAAAAAAAAAAACTCAAGCTATTAAAAAAAACAAATAAGCAAGCGACTCCTAACACTGTTCCTAAACAAAGAAAACTATACCTAATCTATAAACTAGTGAAAATAAACCCTAGATTTTGATTGTACCATTACAAACCCCGGCAACGGTGCCAAAAACTTGATGCAGATTTTATCAACCTAAATTAATAGGTTAATTTGGCCTGACTATTATATTGCAAGTGCACGGTTATCTAACTAAAGACAATGAAAAATATGGGTGGATCCCATGAGGATTGAAGACACAATAAAAAAAACTACAATCTATTTAAACTAATTTGAAAATGGGTTACAACACTCAGAAATTTCTAAACTGATGGAAAGTAGAAAAACAATTGAAAATTGAGTTTAAGAATTGAATAGAGAGATGCTAAGGCCTTTGAATCATCCATCAGGTTTAATAAAATTATACTAATGTCAGTTATTGTCTGCTAGCAATATAGTGGATTGATTTTAACAAAGATGCAAACCCCTAGCATTAATTTTCTGTTTAAGGCACAACTAATCACAAGTTTAACTAATACGAATAAAACACGTTTGAACATAAACATAGAATAATTATAACTACCATGGATGCATGACATAAACAGTGAAAGTAATATGCGTTTGTTCACAAATCAACCCAATGTCAAATTACACAATGTATCGGAAAGCATTAAAAAATGAAAGCAAATTTTACTAAGCCTGAGAAACCATCTACGCTTTAGCCTAGGGTTTAAAAGATCATGGTGGTGGTGGTGGTCATGGCAACAACACAACGAACATCATCTCCTCAATGAACATAGTCTATGGTGGTACAAAATAATGGAGGGTACCAATAGCCTTATTTCCCCCAAAAGTCTTTCTTCTTCCTTGAGATTTCATTAGTCTCTCTGTTATGTTTCTTTTGTGCATCGATATGTTGCGATAGAGAGGGTTTTGTGGTGGTGACGAGTGGAGTGATGATGAGAGGCAAGGTGAAATGATGAAGTTGGCGAAAGGATGAAGTTTGCAAGGTGGAACAAATAGATAACAAGGGGCGATGTTGTGACAGTGGTGAGAGATGGTTGTTATGATATGTGAGATGGTGGTGTGTGGCTATTCGTCAGATGGGAGGAGTAATGTGAGGGATGTTAGCATAGAGAGAAGCGGAAAGGAGTTCGATGGCTGGTTATCTGCTTCCACCTTCCCTGCGTCTGTGTGATTGAGGGGAGCGAGGCATGGTGATGAAGACAAGGTGGCTGGTTTTTCCGGACATGACGTGGCTGTGAGGTCATCTGAAAAGGAGGAAGAAAATAAGAAGATGACGTGTGATGCATCCAAATCTCGTCCTCCAAAGAGTTTGACCTGCAAAACAGATGTTAGACTGCCAAATACCACTTTTTTGGTGGTCGAAGGCACTCCGATGCTTAAGTTAGCGACTATGTTTGAAGAAGGAAATAAATCTGGACAAAATTTAGTTAAAGTTGCATACCTTTGTCGAATGTTCCCTTTACCTTTTATAATGGTCGCTGTTAATTCTTTGCGTGACTTAAGCATGTGAGGCACAAAGGAAGGAGATGTTTCTCGTAACAGTCTCCTCCTTTATGGAGATGTGCATGTGGAGGCGTAACTCCCTCCACGACTCTTTTTTGTGCAACATTCCTCTTCTTTATGAGAGAACTTGTGTCGAGCTTGGATTTGGGTTTTGATTCACGTGGGCCTGGATTTGGGCTTCGATTACGTCTTCCTTTAATGGGCCATGTTTGGGTCTTTATGATCAATTTTAACCTTATTGGGTTTTATGAGTTGACCCAGTAGATGGAACACCAGATCCTCGTGATGGATGTTCATTGCCACGTGTATGGTTGCGATGTCGATCTATTTTGATGTATCATCAGCTACTCACCCCTTAGTTAGTGGGTATGCTCATGTATCCACTAATTGTGTGGCGGTTGGGTTTTCGATTTCAACATTACAGTGCCTTTAGTGCTCTTACTATTTGTTGTTGTTGTTGTTGTTGTTGTTGTCTTTTGGATGTTCTGTCTGCCTGCTCGTTTCAGCGTGATTTTTGAGATTTCATGTGACTATCATATCTTTGACGTTCTTCCAACAACGGACCTTTCGCTGCTCGTCCTTATAAAAAAAGGAGTTGAGTTTGGGGTTTTTACCTTTTTACACTTTTTCGATTTCCGATTGATGATCCCTTTATTCCTCGCTTTTGCTTTGCAATCATGTCTAGCTTCAGGGTTTTGACTGGCGATGTTCTTGATGCTTGTGAAGCTTGTGAAGCTTTCTTTTTTCCTAAGCGGGTGACGCATGCGACTTTGGATAGCATTCGTCACAATTATTCATTGCTGACCGATCTAGAAATTATCCGCCCCGAAGACGGCGGCAGTCCTTATCGTCCAAAGCATGGGTATATAGCTCTGTACACTGGTGTGTTCCATTTTGGCTTTAGGCTTCCGGCTCTTGAGATCATTTGGGAGTACATGGATTTCATGGGCATCGCCCCCGCCCAACTGGTTCCGAACGGTTGGAAGGTGATGATTGTGACCTTAGCAAGGGCTATCGCATCCGGTGTTTCTATGAATGTCAAGGTATTGAATTCCTTGGTGGGGTTTAGTGTTAATGCTAATCGCACATGTTGTCTTCGCTCTCCATCTTGTTTCAAGGGTTTGCGAAAGGAGTACGGGGGTTGGTCGAGGCCCTGGTTTTATGCATCCCTTGCCTCCAACTATTTTAGGTTGCGTGGAAATTAGAATCTACGGTCATTCCGAGAGCCTGAGAGGGTCGAGTTGTCGTTGTCATTGGAGGAACATGAGTTCTGTAGTCGGTTTGGCAAGCTTCCTCAGTCTTGGTGGAAGATTTCCTTACTAAGGATGCTATTATTCGTAGTGGCTTATACTCGTCGAGTGAGGCGGGTCGCACAGAGCCTATTATAGATTGTGTATTGGAGGTGACTGTTGCACGTGCTTCTGTCGTTGTCAGAGGCTCTAGGAGTATCGGTTCTATTGTTAGGAAGAGGAAAGTTCCCAGACCTCCCAGTTCTTCTAAGATGTTAGCAATTAGTTTTGGCCACGTCTCAAAGAAGAAAAAGCTCGCCACATTGGTTCGTGATGTTGTTAGGGCTCCCTCCCCTCCTATTTTTCCCCGAAAAAGAGGTCGTGGCTCGGAGGATGATTGTTCTACCCTGGAAGATGAAGAAATCAAGTTCTTGAAAGGAGCAATAATGAGGTTTCCCATCCTTTAGACGATCGTGAGAAAAGTCTTGTTGCTTCGTACGGTTTGCCCGTTTCTGCTCGTTTCAGCAATTTTTGCTAAACGGTCGTTGATAATGAATTAGCGTCGACCCGAGCCGAGCTATCACTGTTACCGAAAGGCTAAAGGCTGTAGAGGCAACGGATTTGAAAAGCATGGTCAATGGCCATCATGATTTCTTGGATTTTCTAGAGACGCAAGGCTTAGATTTATCCGAATACTGTTGCTACGCCTAGCAAGAATTCGATGATGTCGAGGAAGTTGTTCCGGATTCGCTGAGTGACCCAATTGTCTGAGAACCTTCTCAGCAATTGTTTGAGCTTGCACCACCTAGTGATGTTGCTGTTAACGTCGATGTTCCTCCTTAATTGTATCTTTTGATTACTTTGTAACCTCTTTTTTAGATGATAAATGGAAACTTTATAATTTTCATTTGTTGTGTCCAGTATGTCTAGCTTATCAGCTTTTTACTTTCAACATTCCTGGTAGAATTCTGACTCGTTCGTCTGGATTTTTATGAATGGCTTCAATGTTTGACATACTAGTCGTGTAGAAGCTATCTTTTTACGAAATCCAATTCTATATCTGGATTACGATGTCGTACATTATAGTCGACGAGAAAAAGTCTGGCTCGCATGTTCTGGTACTTTATTATTTCGTGGTTGATCAGGTCAGAAGTTTCATGTCCGACTCGTTCGTCCTATACATATATTTATTTTTTGCTCGATACTCTAGCCATGTTGAGTATTTTTATGAGTGAGATTTTCAATCTGACTCTTTTGTCGTGACTGAATTTTTGTCGTTTTGAACTCGAGTTGGAGGATTGAGCAAAGAAGTTTATTGATAATATCTTTTTAAGTGTTCTACATTCCATGGTCGTGGTAGCTTTTCACCCTCCTTGTTTTCCAACAAGTATGTTCTTGGTCTGTTGATCTTTATTACTCTGTATGGTCCTTCCCAATTCGGGTTTAGCTCGTCTGCGCTTGGTTCCTTTGGGTTGAGCTGGACTTTTCAGAGTAACCAATTGCCGATGTCAAAAGTGTGGGTTCTTACCCTCTTATTGTAATATCCTAAATTCCACGTAGGATTATCCATTTCCCCCAAAATTCGAGACATAAATTTCATTTACTTTAGTAACAATTGGCATCCACAAAAAAAAAATCATATGCACAATTTGCCAGATTAGAGAGAAATAAAACAATTGATCTAAAAAGCCAATCAATATGAAGGAAAATATATTAAATATCGTAGAACCAACTCTAACAAGTTCAACTAAACACGAATGTACTCTCCCAATAAATTAAAAAAAAAAACTCCAAGTTTTATTGCAAAAGATTAAACTGTCACCTAGCAAACAAAAAGATTTAGACTTTCGAATTTCGTGCAACACCCCAGCAAAGCTCATCCCATATGAAACAAACTTTTTTAACCTCGCCCGAACTACTAATCCTGAAACAAAGCTAATCGACTACATTCTCAAAGGAATGTACCAAAGAAGCCAAAGTTACTTGTTTCCGCAATTAAGCTGGTGTGAAATTCTTCGTTCTCAAAATAAATAAATAAATAAATAAATAAATAAATACCATGGCATGACAAGAAATAAAGTACGACAAAAATACTAAAACAAAACAGGTAGTTCCTCCACGAGACAAATGTATAAAGCTAATTATTGTCTTTAACATATTTTCGTAAATATTTACCTTAAATACATCTGCCCTGTGAAAACTAACCATGGCAGGTCAGACCTGCATAAAATGTTAGCAGACCTGACATCCTGCACTAAGTAGTTCGAAGACAATAACTGTATTATTCTATTTAATCAGACTTTATCGACCAATAAATTATTTGTTTAAAACTCAGTTATCCGTTTATAATGAATTGATCACTTAAACTATACCACATTCGCACCACCTCCGTGCCGAACATACATGCCTGTATGCCTTTCTCATATAAAGGAGGACTTTTTCGTCATCCATGCCTAAGTAAGGACACATCACATACAGACATGCATCACCGAATACCCCTAACTATATGAGTACAATAAAATTCACTATTGGGCTAACAATGCGCATAAATCACGTCACATTTTTTACGGATAAATAATAAGCCTATTTTAGGCATTTCAAAATCACCACCTTTCCACAAGACTAACTCGAAATTTATTTTAGTTTCTCATAAGAAAGGGGTGCCCCCACATCTGCAAGACAACCCGCAGGTTATTTAGTTTCTCTATAAGAGAAAGGAAAAAGTAAACAAAAAAAGGTGTGGTCGTTCTAAGTAATACAATTCCATGTTATGTAAAGATGTGAATTCAAAGTTATTCATATCGCTTGACATTTTGTCAATCATAAACCAATCCACCCATTCTTTGGGGAATATCACATTTTTATCCAACTTTTTGAATATTAAAATAGGGATCAGACCCATTTTTATTTAAACTATTTAACGAATCAAGAGTGAACTAATAAACATTAGTCTTCCAAATAAAAGTGTGGTGTTTTTTTTTTTTTTTTTTTTTTTTGCTAAGAAATTTCTTGCTAGCCCTAGAGCATTAATTTTATCAACCAATGCATAAAATGTCACAGTGATAAACATTTCATATACAAAACAATTCGGAATAGTAAATTCATATCAAATGGCAATATACCATCTCACAGGTGATTCACTAAAATAATTACTAAATCAAACAAGGGCATTCACTATATGAATTGAGGGTTAAATTATAAAGGAAAAACTCAATTTCAAATCACCAATTACAAAATCACTAACACAAAACCACCCCTTCAAAACCACTAACACAAAAACCACCACTGAAACAAACCACCCCTTCAAACCACCAAAGAAAACCCCATACATGACTTGTGGGGTTAAAATACCAAACACCCAACTCTCACCCTTTTTGTTGGTTAACAACCAAAAGTAAAGCAATAGTACAGTCAATGATAACATCGTCACTTTATATCATCAAAATTCAAGATATCATCAAGCACTTTATGTCATCATCAAAATCAATGGTATTATCATGTGCTTTATGATTTAAGAAACCAAAGAAGTCAAAACAAAAGAAAAATCATGTACACCAAACCCATCTCCCTGAAGTACAATTTCAGAATATAGGAAAAAAAGATAATCATCACCCAATCACACATCTCAAAATCAATGGTATTATCGTGTACTTTATGATTTAAGAAACCAAAGAAGTCAAAACAAAGGAAAAATCATGTACACCAAACCCATCTCCCTGAAGTACGATTTCAAAATATAAGAAAAAAAAATCATCACCTAATCACACATCTCAAAATCATGATTTCTCAAACCCATATTACAAAAGAGTCATCTAGAAAGTAATAAAAATAAAATATAAAGGTTGATCTAGGGATCCGAGAAAACTCACCTTTTTTTCCTTTTGCTCTTTCCCTTTTCATTCTTCCTTTGTTCCTTTTTTTTTTTTTTTTTTTTTTTTTTTTTTTTTTTTAACAAATTTTCTATGCGGCTGGAAAGGATCAAAACTCTATTTAACCAACCCACAGTTTAAACCCTACAAGATTATGGTTTGCAAAAAATGATATTGACACCCTTTTTAAAAAAAAACATTATTGTAATAAGAAAATTTTATTAGGAAATGTGCTAAAATTTTCCGGTCGTTACAATATACACACCTAAAAAAGAATCTCGTCCCGAGACTCACGGGATGAACAGCTCCGGGTGCATCTGTTTCACCTTATCATCTAGCTCCCAACTTACATCATTCTCTTTCTCACTCCATTGAACTTTCACCAAGTTCACTATCCTTCTACGCAGTATTTCATATCACGATCCACAATCTTGATCGGTCGTGCTACTTAGGTGAAGTCGTCATTAATCTCGATTTCTGTGGGTTGGACGATGTGAGCAGGTTCCTTCACACACTTCCTCAACATGGAAATGTGAAACGCATCATGAACAACTGATAAGCTCGGTGGCAAGGCGGGTTTATAGGCTAAACTCCATACTCGAGCAATGATCTCAAATGGTCCCACAAATCTAGGACTTAACTTCCCTTTCTTACCAAACCTCAATATGTCGCGCATAGGTGAAACCTTGAGAAAGACAAGGTCCCCAACCAGAAATTCTACCCCCTTACACTTTCGGTCAGCATAACTCTTCTGTCAACTTTGAGCAGTTCTGATCCACTCTCTAATAATCTGTACCTTTTCCATTGTCTCACGGACAACCTCTGCCCCAGCAAAACTATGTCACCAACCTCTGCCCAACAGGATGGTGATCGACAAGGTCTCCCATATAAAGCTTCATACGGGGCCATGCCAATACTAGAACGATAACTGTTGTTATAAGTAAACTCTATGAGAGGTAAATGATCCTCCCAACTACCACCAAAATCGAGCACACATGCCCGAAACATATCCTCTAGAACCTGATTCACCCGCTCCGTCTGACCATCAGTCTGAGAATGATAAGCAGTACTCAAATCTAGTCTCATCTCCATGGTTCGCTGAAAACTCTCCCATAACTCATATGCAAACAAGGGGTCTCTGTCAGACACAATGGACATTGGTACCCCGTGAAGCCTAACTACCTCACGAATGTATGGAGCTAACTGTTCGGTAGTACGGTGCACACTAACCGAAACAAAATGCGCGGACTTAGTCAAACGGTCAACTATGACCCAAATCGACTCGTTACCTCGTTGAGTCTTTGGTAAGCCATCTACAAAGTCAATAAAAATATTATCCCATTTCCAGATAGGAATCTCCAATGGCTACAACAAACCTGAGGGTCGCCGATGCTCGACCTTCACTTGTTGACAAGTAAAACATCGTGATACATAATCTCCCACATCCTTCTTCATACCGTCCCACCAGAAAGTTCGCTTCAAATCATGATACATTTTTCTGCTTCTCGGGTGAATGGTAAAACGTGACTTATGAGCCTCATCCATAATTTCTTTCTTCAACCCCTCAATCAGGGGCACACAAAGTCTCTTGTGAAATCTCAAACCACCATCAGACTCAACTAACCACTCTGAGGGACAATCATCTAAATTATCAAGCACTAAGTCCTCTAATTTGCTTAACAGGCAAGAATCCTTATGCTTTTCCTCTGTTGATTAAAGAATGTCGAACAGATAAACTACCAACATAAGCCGTGTTAGTCCCCTGGACAAGCTGAGCATCATAAGAAGAAATAGCCTCGAGAGACTTTCACTCCTTCACAATGAGAAAAGCCATAACTGCATTAGGCACAAATCTACTCTCCAACCGATCCATGAAGTCATCCCATGTCATAACAGTAATATCAATGGAGGGTAGTAAAGCCTCCCACCAATACCAACATATTAAACTCCGCAGTCCATTGCGCCTTAACTGCATTAGGCACAAATCTACTCTCAAACAGATCCATGAAGTCATCCCATGTCATAACAGTAATATCAATGGAGGGTAGTAAAGCCTCCCACCAATAACTGGCAGCACCATCCAGATGATGTGCGGCTAATTCCTGTTTTTTGACTTCAGAAAGTCGCATCCTCCTAAAAACAGTCTCACAGTTTTGGACCCAGGCATCTGCATCTCTCGGATTATTTTCGATGAACCTCTTACCACCCAAGGTCCCAAACTCCTTAACCCTTCTAGCAAAAGGGTCACCCCGATTACTATTATGTTGCAATCCTTAGAGCAACTGCATCATCATATTTTGAATCAACTGAATCGTATTCTCGCTATGACAATTTCCACTTCCATTGCCATCTCCATTTGGGACAACATTCTCACTGCTACCGCTATCGTTCCCATTTGGATTCTGACGAGTATGTCTTCCAGTCATATCTTTCAAAAAAAATGGCAATGATTAGACACTCCATAAGATCCACAAAATACTCTACAACTTACCCATAACCACATTCCGAGGATCTCCTAGACTCTCCCTAACCTTGGGTAAACTATGCTCTGATACCAAACTGTCACGCCTTGATTTTCGAGAAAAATAAAAATCCGAAATTCCATATAGGATTATCCATTTCTCCCAAAATTCGATACATGAATTTTATTCACTAAAAGTAATAATTGGCATCCACGAGAAATAATCATATGCACAATTTACCAGATTAGAGAGAAATAAAATAATTGATCTAAAAAGCCTATCAATATGAAAGAAAATATATTAAATCTCATATAACCAACTCTAACAAGTTCAACTAAACACGAATGTAACTCTCCCAATAAATTAAAAAAAAAACTCCAAGTTCAATTACAAAAGATTAAACTGTCACCTAGCAAACAAAAACATTTAGACTTTCGAATTTCGTGCAACACCCCAGCAAAGCTCGTCCCATACGAAACAAACTTTTTTAACCTCGCCCGAACTACTAATCCTGAAACAAAGCTAATCAGCTACATTCTTGTACCCAAGAAGCCAAAACCCACTTGGGTCAGCAATTAAGCTGGTGTGAAATTCTTCGTTCTCAAAATAAAAAAAATACCATGGCATGACAGGAAATAAAGTACGACAAAAATACTAAAACAAAACAGGTAGTTCCTCCACGAGGCGAATGTATAAATCTAATTACAGTCTGTAACATATTTTCGTAACTATTTACTTTAAATACATCTTCCTTATGGAAACTAACCATGGCAGGTCAGACCTGTAGAAAATGTTAGCAGACCTGCCATCCTGCACTAAGTAGTTTGAAGACAATAATTGTATTATTCTATTTAATCAGACATTATCGACCAATAAATTTTTTGTTTAAAACTCAGTTATCCGTTTATAATGAATTGATCACTTAGACTATACCACATTCGCACCACCTCCGTGCCGAACATACATGCCCGTATGCCTTTCGATTATCAAACACCCAACTCTTACCCTTTTTGTTGGTTAACAACCAAAAGTAAAGCAGTAGTCACCGTCAGTGATATCATCGTCACTTTATGTCATCAAAATTCAAAATATCATCATGCACTTTATGTCATCATCAAAATCAATGGTATTATCATGTGCTTTATGATTTAAGAAACCAAATAAGTCAAAACAAAAGAAAAATCATGTACACCAAACACATCTCCCTGAAGTACGATTTCGGAATATAAGAAAGAAAAAAAGAATCATCACCTAATCACACATCTCAAAATCAATGGTACTATCATGTACTTTATGATTTAAGAAACCAAAGAAGTCAAAACAAAGTAAAAGTCATGTACACCATACCCATCTCCCTGAAGTACGATATCTCCCTGAAGTACGATTTCAGTATATAAGACAAAAAATCATCACCCAATCACACATCTCAAAATCATGATTTCTCAAACCCATATTAAAAAGAGTCATCTAGAAAGTAATAAAAAATAGAAAGGCTGATATAGGTGTAACACCCCTAAATTTCATAAAACTAAATTATTTTAAATAAAATAGATTTACATTTAATTGAGTTTAAATTTCAAAATTTTAGGGTTTTATTTCATGAGTTTAGGGGGTGGGTGCTTTCGAAATTTCAGTGAGGGCGGATAACCACCCACCTTATAAAGAGAAGAATCTCTATTCTTCCCCATTCTTTCTTCCTCCCCTCCCTGTGTGTTCTTCTTCTCCTCATCCGGCGAGCACGGTGGCGTGGGAATCAAATCGGTGAGTCTGAGTTGCAACTTCTTCTCTGGTTGCGATTGACTCTGAGTTGGCTGCAATCTCTCTGCTAGCTTCTCTTCGTGGAAGACTCTGCTGTTGATTTATGAAGAAGAAAGGAGCTCGGTTGGAATCTCACTCTTGTTGGCTGCGTGAAAAGAGTAGAAGGAAGTAGCTGAGAGAAACTGAGTTTGGTGAAGGAAGAGGCGTGAAAATTTTGACTAGCTGGTTCGTGGAGGCAAAGAACAGATGTCGACAAACACTTTCTCCCATATAATATGACAATGTCGTGGTGATGGTTGGGAGTACGCCAGAAGAAACTCAATCGGTGAGTTTTCGTCATTCTATTTTGTATGTGAATTTAAGAAGGTTGGGCTTGTTGATGTCATTTGAAGTTTGTGAGTATTTCGATCTGGGTTTTGCTTTAAAGTTGATTTACTACAATGGGTTTGTTTCAAATTGATGGAAAGCATGTTAGGATCTAAGATCCGATTGTTTTTTGTGGATTGTTTTGTTTGCAGGGGTGAAAGTTAAGATAAAATGGTGTTTTTGTTTTATCTTTTGATTGATTACGACCTTATGTGTTATTGAATATGTAGATCAAAGAAAAATTCAGTGATTATAATTCTTGTTTTTGTTGAAAAGTTGTCACCTTTGAGTGATTCTAGCTAAGAGAGAAAAACAGAATAAAAGAAAACACCTGTGAGCATGCTTACTGGTTTGTGTCTTTACCAACCTTGTTTAATCTCTATTTTTCTTACTTGTTTTCATATGCTCTGGATTATGTAAATGTCCAATTTGCCCCTTTTGAGAATGAGTGAAACTACTGTTACCCAGCAGCTTAAACTTGCAAAATACACTAATACAAAGCTTAGAAAAAAAAATATCTCGAAAGACAACACCTATGAAACTAGGCAATATAGAGAAGCCCAACTCCAATTGCAAGCTATAAGCCTATAACATACACAAATAGTTTATAAACCGCCACTTGTTTTCCTTTGAAGATCAAATGATTCCCATCATTCAGAAGTAAATATATTGTCTGAGGAGCTAAATTTATGGGGTCTTTACTTACCTTTCGACAAGCTTCACACACTTCCACGACTTGAGCACACAATATTAACATAAGAACATCACCTATTCTCTACAAAGAGATTGAGAAAGTGAAAAGGGGTTTTTTTTTTAGTAAAGGGACACCAAAGGAGGAGATCTCTTGATTCCACTATGCCTTCACACATGACACACTCTTTTTCCACCTCATAGAGAGACTACCGTAGTGCTTCCATTTGATCAGTTCAGATTAGACCCAACTAGTAACCTAATTCAATATAGTGTAAAGGACCAACCCGTTGCCATCCCTATCAGACAACATGGGTTTTGATGGTATTTTTATTGGGTCTTAGATCCTAAACATTAATGGTATGTTGAAGGAACTCCATGGGTTTGAGAAAAAAAAAAAGGGAAGAGAAGAAGAAAGAATAAAAAAGAGATAAAAGGAGAGAAGAAAAATAAAGAATAGATGAGAGTAGAGAGGAAGGAGAGAGGAGAGAAACAACATCTCAGCACTGTTAGCACCTAGAAAGCAACTTGAAGTGGGGGTACTCACAATTTTGGAACCCTGATATTGAGGGATTAGATTCGTGATAAGAATATGTTACTATTGATCACACATTACTTCACCGAATAGATAGAATAGATAAACTTGGTGATCGATTGCAACTCGGGTCTAATCATGATATAATTTCTTAATCACATAACTTGAGGCCTTTCAATTTTATGATGCCTGTAAGTTGTTTGATTGAGGTTATTTTTCTGAGGTCGTTGGTGGAGTATCATTTAGCCTTGTTAGCTTGATGGTCATATTGAACATAGGATTGTAAGCTTTATAGTCTAAACCACTAAACCAAGAAGAAATCTTGGCCATGTAGCTTTGCAGGTAGTGCTGGATTATTAACATGAATTGAGCAACTATGTGCAATATGTGGCAAGGTAAAAGGTTTACTAGGCGATCTCTAGTGGCTCGACCCTGGAGCAAGTCGAGTTTTTAATTCCTCGCTACATTGTATTCAGTCTGAGTTATTCGCTTGCATACTTGGGTTAGTGGATCTGTTTTGACTTGCCTAATCATTGTTTTCATTTTTTTATTTTTAACTTGCTCAGTGCAAGGGGAGCTAAGGATGTGGGACAAAGTACATCAGGAATGAGTTGGTTAGTGACACTTATTGACAAGGTCTATGCGGAGGAGCAACATGCATAGGTAGATGATGCAAATTTGAATGTGGAAGGTGGTGAAAGAAGCCCAAATGATGATGAAGATGTTGATATTGAAGTTGGAATGTGTAGGCATCATTTGCATGTGAAGTTACCATGGAGCAATAGTTTTTTTAATTACTTATTTGTAGTGTTATTTTTTCAAGATTCAACATTTCAAACCAATGGGTGGAGAAAACCTTCTCGATTAGTCAGTCAAGAACCTCCAATCACTTGAGGCTTGTATGGAAATGATGGGTTTCATTTCAGGTAATCCGTCATGAGATTTTAGGCATGTTTGATAATGAGATTGCCTTATTTGTGGTGTTTTGTGTCGCAAACGCGTGATCTTCACTATTTTGATCTGTTTGATGTGTGAGTTTTTCCTAGCTTGTTGGGTTCATGTTTTGGGTATTTGCATGATTCTACGAATTTGCATTTGTATGTTTATGACTTAAATTTGATTGTTATGCAGATTGCGTTGATGAAAAGAAATTTATTTCTTGTATTAAATGGGTTTTGATCCCCGCTCTATTACAAAAAAATTTATATATGAAAAATGTAGGTTGCCCCAAAACAATGGGAGGATATTCTGATGAGATTGTTTATGATTTGGCAATGTGTCAAATGTTATGTTTCCCCAAAAGAATGGGTGGATTTACTTATGAAAGACAAAATGTCATTGTAAAGAAAATTCGAAATACCAAAAATAAATGATATTGATAACCTTTGACTCCTGAAAATTTAAACACCTGGAATTGTATCACTTAGAACTACCACACCTCTTTTTGTTTATTATTTTCCCTCTCTTACTAGATAAACTAAATAACCTGTGGGTTGTCTTGCAGAGGTGGTGTGAGACCCTTGTGTGGGCAGACCTGAGGGGGAGGGTGACGGTGACGGTTGGAGCCCAATAGGCCCAACAGGCCTGTGGATCCCAAGAGAGGTTGGACTAGCTACCAAGGGGAGATCATAGTCCCACATCGCCTGGGTGCGGGATGGTGATGTGCTATATATGTGCGAGGTTGGATCCCCATAGTAAGAGGCATGTTAAAGCCGTGCGGGCCGGTTGGGCCCAAAGAGGACAATATCTTACTGTGCGGATCGGGTCGCTATAGGTGGGGCGCCTATTTTTTATAGAGAAACTAAAATAACCTTCGTGTTAATCTTGAGGAAATGAGGTGGATTTTTATGCCTAAGATAGGCTTTGATATTTATCCGTAAAAAATGTGACGTGACTTTATGCGCATTGATAGACCAAGAGTGGCTTTTGTTACTCATATAGTTAGGAGTATCCGGTGATGCATGCTTGTATGTGATGTGTCCCCACTTGGGCATGGATGACGAAGAAGTCCTCCTTTATATGAGAGAGACATACGGGCATTTATGTTCGGCACGGAGGTGGTGCGAATGTGGTATCGTCTAAGTGATCAATTTGTTAAAAATGAATCAAATGCAAATAAAAATGAATAAGATGCTTAAGTCAAATATTGTACGAAGACAACTGTTTAATTAATAAATTACGTTTATATTGTTTCTAACCCTTTTCATGCAGGATGGCAAATCCACTAATATTTTTGCAGGTCAGACTTGCCATAGTCAACTTCTACAGTGTAAGTACAAGTAAATACATATTTACTTAATTAGGATGATGGCATGATTGCCTCGTTGAGGAACTAAATATGATTGCTTCGTTGAGGAACAACATTCTTTGAACTGTGTTTTCTTGCATGACACATTTGCCTCATTGATGAACTACCTGTTGGTGTGGTTGTTTACTGTTTGTGCTTAGTTTGATGTTATCACGTTCACGTGCGAATTTATTGATTTTGGGATGAAGATTACTCACACCAGCTTTATTGCTGACCCAAGTGAGTTTTCGCTTCTTGGGTACATTCCTTTGGGAATGTAGCCGATGAGCCTTTCAGGTTTAGAGACTTTTAAGCAGCGTTACTAGAGTTTCCCTAGTGGGGCTAGCAACGTTAGTCTTTCCTGGTTAGAGTTTTTACTTGTTTCAGTAATTAAATCATGTTTACGTTGTTGTTGCTGTTAAATGTTTCTATTGTTATTGAATTTCACGTCCCGAGTTTTGGGAAAACGAATAATCCTACGTGAATTTTGGGATTTTTGTTTTCTTTGAAAATCAGGGCGACACTTGGGAAACCAAGAAAACTCACTTTTTTTTCCTCATGCTCTTTCCCTTCTCATTCTTCCTTTGTTCATTCTCTTCTTCTCCTTTTTTTTATTTTATTTATTTTTTTTTACAGATTTTCTATGCAGCTGGAAATGATCAAAACCCTATTTAACAAACCCAAAGTTTAAACCCTACAAGATTAAAGCTTGCACAAAATGATATTGACACCCCTTTTTTTTTTAAAAAAAAACATTATTGTAATTAGAAAATTTTATTAGGAAAGGTGCTAAAATTTTTCAGTTGTTACATTGTTGGTAGGTCGTTATTTTGATAGAAGTCGCTTCTCATTTTTCCTTGAGGTCTAGCCGGACTCTCAGTGCCTCGACGTTATCTTCAACACAGAATTCTTCGCTTCTGAACGTCGGCATACCGATCTCCACGGGTATCATTGCTTCGGATCCATATGCTAGGGCAAAAGGTATTTCTCCTATTGGAGTTCTTTTTGTTGTTCTATAAGCCCAAAGGACACCAAGCAGTTTCGATGTCCACAATCCTTTCGTTGCCTCGAGCTTTCTTTGAATTTCTTCCAAGATTGTCCTGTTGGTGATTTTAGCTTGCCCATTTGTTTGTGGATGGGCGGGTGACGATAAGTGTTGCTGGATGTTCCGATTTTCACATAGCACCTTGATCTTCTTGCTTTTGAATTGTTTCCCATTGTCTGTGATAATTACCCTTGGGATCCCAAATCTACATATTATGTCTTTCCAAATAAACTTTTCGACTTGGGTTTCTTCTATCTTTGCTAGGGGTTCTACTTCTACCCACTTAGTGACTTAGTCTACTGCTACGAGGAGAAACTATTTTTTGTCGAACGCGGGGAGTGGTCCTACGATGTCCATTCTCCATTACGCAAATGGCCAGAGGCTACTCATCAGGATCGGATTCTGTCCAGGCATGTGAGCGCACAGGACAAATCTTTGGCACGTGTCGCATGCGCAAACGAGTTTTTGAGCATCTGCTTACATCATTAGCCAGTAGTATCCTAGCGTTAGTGCTTTATGGGCCAACGTTCTTCCTTCTAGGTGATTTTTGCATGTACCGTGGTGGATTTCTTGTAGGACATATTCAACGTGTTTTGGTGAAAGGCGCCTTAGCAATGGACTCGTAGCGGACCTTCTGTAGAGTCTATTGTTAATTATTGTGTATCGTGCCACTCGATTTCGTAGTCTTTGGGTCTCCATCTTATTTGTTGGAAGTTCTCCATTTGATATATATGCCAGAATTGGAGTCATCCAGTTGTTCTCTTGATTTGTGGCATATGCTTCTTCCACCTGGTTTTCAAGTATGACGTTTTATTGCATCATGACGAGAGGATTATCATTCTCTTTGGCTATTGATTCTTCCTTTGTTAGTTCGTCGGCTATTTTGTTCTCCATCCTTGCGTACCGTTAAATGATCACAATCTGGAAGCATTTTATCAGTTCAGTGGTTTTTTGGTGGTAGGCCTTCATTCAGACATCTTTGACTTGGAATTCGTCGTTTAATTGATTGACCACGAGTTTGTAATCAGTAAGGACTCTAATTTCTTTTATTCCCAAGTATTTTGCTAACTGTAGCCCGGCTATCACAGCTTTGTACTTGGTTTCGTTGTTTGAGGCTTTAAAGTTGAATTTTATTGCTTTCTCCAACGCAACGCCTTCTGAGTTGTGCAGGACTAATCCAGCTCCGCTTCCCGCCTCGTTGGATGATCTGTCATAGCGGAGGATCCATCCGTCGATGATTGGTTTGTTTTGTTTTTCTTCGTTCTTGCTTTTCGCTTGTTGATCGTTGCTTCCTGTGAATTCAGCGATGAAATTCGTTAATGCCTGGGCTTTGATAGCGGTTCTGGGGGCATAGCTAATGTCGAATTGTTTAAGCTCTATTGCCCATTTCACCATCCTTCCCGATAGATTTGGTTTGTGCAACATCGACCGAAGTGGCTGCTCGATCATAACTGTGATTGGATGCGCTTGGAAGTATGGTCATAGTTTTCTTGAAGACACGATCAGTTCGAGCTCCAATTTTTCTAGAGCCGGATAGTTGATATCTGCATCTGCAAGTGTTTTGTTGATGTAGTATACTTGTTTTTGCATGCCTTTTCCTTCCCGTATTAGCACTAAGCTTACCGCATGGTTGGACACAGATAAATATAAATACAGTTTTCCCCGTGCTTGGTTTCATTAGTAGCTCTGTTTTCCCCATATATGCTTTCAGGCTTTGAAAAGCTTTCTCGCACTTTGCATTCCATTCAAGTGTCTTGTTTCCCTTCAAAATTTTGAAGAAATGTAGACATTTGTCTGAGGATTTGGAGATGAATTTGTTCAAGGATATTATTCTTCCATTAAGACTTTGTACGCTTTTTATGTTTGTTGGCGACTGCATGTTGAGAAGCGCCTGTATCTATTTTGGGTCAGTCTCGATTACTCTTTGATTGGCCATGTACCCGAGGAATTTTCCTGATTCTACTCCAAATGTGCACTTCTCCGAATTCAGTTTCATTATATACTTTACTAGTTGGGAGAAGGCTTGTTTGAGATCTGTGACGTGGTCTGCTCAGCGTGAGCTTTTGACAAGCGTATCCTCGATGTAAACCTCCATCGTTTTACCAATTTGATATTTGAACATTCTGTTGGTACGTTGCTCTTGTGTTCTTCAATTCGAAGGGCATTACTCGATAACAATATGTACCTGTTTTTGTTATAAAAGATGTTTTTTCTTAGTCGGAAAGGTACATCTGTATCTGATTATACTCGGAGTATGCATCCATAAAGCTCAGCAGTTCATGTCCGACAGTTACATTCACTATTTGGTCTATTCATGGAAGTGGGAATTGTCTTTTTGGCAGGCCTTATTCAGATCGGTGTAATCCATGCATACCCTCCATTCGGCGTTCTTTTTCTTTACTAGCACTGTGTTGGCCAACCAGTCCGGCTATTGAGCTTCTCTTATCATCCATGCATTAAGTAGGCAGTGCACTCCCTCATTTATTGCCTGATTACGTTCTGGAGCCATCGGCCTTCTTTTTTGCTGAACCAACTTCTTGTCTGGGTTTATTTGTAATTATGTGAAATGACAGACGGGTCTATTCCTACCATGTCCTTCATCATCCATGCAAAATCATCATGGTTATCTTTCACCAGTTAAATTAGTTCCTTGGCGAGTTCGAGGTGAATCTTTGTGCCAATCCGGACTGCTTTCTCCGTTTCGTTGTCTAGGTAAACCACGATCGTTTCTTCTTCAGGCTATCCGGTGTTCGATCGATCACGTGGGCTGGTTAGAGCCATATTATCATCCGGGAAGTCGAGATTCGTTTGACCAAGTTGTTGTGAAAACTCCTCTGATCGTTGCAGTAATTGCTATTTGTGGGAAGTTTTTGTCGTCGAGTAATGAAACTCACGGGCTGTTGGTTGATCTCCTTTGATTCTCCCGACACTATTGTCAATATGGTACTTCAGGCATTGTTGCATAGTTGAGGAGACTGCACCCATTTTGTGTATCCAGTGCCTCTTGAGTAACATGTTGTAAGTAGAAGGAGCATCAACGACAAGGAAGTTCGGCAGTAACACTCGTTGCTTTCCTGGTTCTCCTGCTTCGACTGGTAGCTGAATCATCTCCACAGGACAACATTGTTCCCCACTAAAGCCCACCATTGGTTGATCGCTAGGTGAGAGCATCTCATTAGTGAACCGCATCCTTCGGAACGCCGTTAGGTATAGGAGGTTGGCTAAACTACCCATGTCAACCAACACTCTATTGATTTCCCACTTGGCTATCAGGACCGAAATCACTAAGGCATCATTGTGCGGGAAGTTAACCTCATCCGTGTCTTCATTTGAGAAGGTCAGAGTCCTTTGCACCATTCTTGCGCGTTGTGCTGACGACTCTTGGTATCTATTCTTTGCTCATAAGTCTCTGACTACTCGCTTTCGGGATCGGTTGGATTGCTCATTTTCTCCAGCTGCACCATGCAAGACGTGTATTAGATCCTTTGGTTGTTCTCCTGATGTGATTATCTCGCCTTCGGGCTCTCTTGGATTAACGAATTCTCCAAGTCGTCCTTCTCTGACATGTCGTTCAATCTCGTCCCTCAAGCTAGGGGTGGGCATCCCATCCCGTGATCCCGAACCCCTTTCGATCATAAGTATTGACTACATAAGGTCTAAAGCAAATATTGCGGATCTGCTAACCAAAGGGTTACCCAGAGACCAAGTTGAGAAGACATCTAGAGGAATGAGACTTAAGCCCATGAAATTATAAAGTCGAGACAAAGGAAACCCAACCATGTTGATTGGAGATCCCAAGATCTTGGTTCAAAGGGACAACCTAATTGTTGAGACTGAGTGAGGTCACTGTGGGGGGTCTCCCCAGTCCTATTTCTATGATGCAAAAGTGACACCCGTAGGAAAAGGTTAAGCATTTCAGCTTTTAATAATTCTTATGCGTCGGAACTGTTGAATTTTTCGAGCGGAGTAATGCGGGTTTATCTTAAGTAAGAATTCACCTATGTGAGAGAGAAGTGGGGCCGCTTCAAACGAGGATTGCTGGACTAAATCCTTTAGAAACTCTTGCAGAACCAGGCATATGTTCACGGCCAAAATGAACATAATAATGAGAACAGAACTTGTGTCATTCACTCCATAAAATGTGTCATTCTATTACCTTAAGAGTAAACCCGCATTATTCCTCTAGATGTCTTCTCAACCTGGTCTCTGGGTAACCCTTTGGTTAGCAGATCCCAATATTTGCTTTAAACCTTCATACCTCAGTATAGGGGTGGGCATCCCATCCCGCGATCCCGATCTCGTCCCGTTCCGTCCCGATTTTTTCGGGTCTTAATGGGATTGAATAATTTCATCCCGATCCCGTCCCGTCCCGATCTAGAATGGGATGGGATGGGATGAAGATTTTCAATCTCGCCAATCCCGTCCCGTCCCGAACTAATTTTTTAATATTAATTATTAATATTTTTATTTACTTATTTATTTATTTTATGAACATTTGCATAAAATGTTCAGGCTTCCAGCTGCAGCAGGCCTTCCAGCAGGCTTCCAGCAGCCTAGCAGGCCTTCCAGGAGCAGCAGGCCTTCCAACAGGCTTCCAGCAGTTCAGGCTTCTATTTGATATGTCCAGATTAGCACGTTGATCCCGTCCCGTCCCGTCCCGTCCCGAACCCGTTTGGGATGGGACGAGGTCGGGATGAGGTTTTTCCCATCCCGTCCCGTCCCGATCCCGTATGAACGGGATGGGATATGGATGGGCATATCTCGTCCCATCCCGTCCCGTGCCCACCCCTACCTCAGTATTCTCATAAGACTTTATAATTTTGTTTTTTAAATTACGAAAATAAAAAAGGTCGAAAAAAATAATTACATTTTTTCGAGGGTTTTTAAAAAAAATTAAGGTTTTTTTTTGTAAATTTTGAATTTTTTTCGTAAATTTCGTGAAAATACAAAAACTAACTACCAAAACTTACATTTTTTTAAGGGTTTTTTCCGAAAAATTTTGAGATTTTTTTCATAAATTTCGAGTTTTTTTCTTCTAATTATTTATTGATTTTTTAAACCACTCCCTAATTTTATAATTATCATTTCTTCTACTTATATATTGATTAATGAAATCACTCCATGATTTTCTAATTATATATTGATTTCATTTTTGTTTCATTTCTTGGTATTTAAAATTCATTTAATGTGTTTAATAGATTTATTTAGTTGCATCTTATTTTTTTTACATATTTCATATGCCCTCGAAATTCATTATATATATTTCATGTATTCTCGAAAATTTTATGTTATTTTTATACACATCGAAATATTTCTTAAAATTAGAAAACCAAAATTAACACGAAAACGAATCACAATCCTTGATTGTGAGTATGTGTTTGTGAAGATCCTATGGTTGTAATGAAGTTCATGAAAGTGGTCATTCGAGCACCGATCTCCATGATCAGTTTTGCCAATGTTGTGAAAGAGCCTACCACTATATCATCGAACAATTACTGAGAGAGAAAGTCGAGAAAACAACTTTTAAAAGCCAGAAAATCCCCCAAAGCCGAGATTATTCACAAGTCCAAAGTTGTCTTGCAAGCATACTTAGGTGCCACGGTTGGACGTAAGAGGATGGTCGTATTGCAGATGCAACAACCAGCATGATGAAGTTTGAATACTCTATTTGGGTTTTAACAAGTGTGTCAAGTAAAAGTTTGGGATTTTCACACTTTCTTTCGAAGTGCACACATTCTTTGAGATATGTACATTTTGTGATTTGCATATTGTTTCGTACAATTTTGGTTTATGAAGTTTCAGTTGTTTTCATCTAGTTTTAGAGTTACAATTTGATTTCTTGAGGATTTTGGTAGTAACATGTGTTGGCCTCTCATCCTTTTTTTTTTTTTATATTGAGATTGAGTAATAAAATGGAAAGCTATAGATTTCTTGTCCTTTAATTTGAACTCTGAAGTCCAAGTGTTTTGAATGCGCAATCGATAAACTAAAGGTTCATTTTTACAAAGCGAAATGAATAGTTGATATATTTTGAGAATCTTACATAATATAAAGTGATTTCTCCAGTCGGCTTGAATGGTAGAAGATGAATTTGATGAAGAAGTCCCAACCAAACCATCTTTGGTTTTGATACCCCACATGTTAAGTCGTTGTGACTCTAATACCACTTATTAGCACGCTAACATCTAGTCTTAGGGCTGAAAACCGAACCGTCGGTTTGGTTTTTCACCTAAACCGTGAACCGAACCGACTTAGGTCGGTTTTAAAATTTTCAAACCGAAATCGAACCGACCATTAACAAAACCGATCCGAAACCGAACCGATTCTAATTTATGCAAACCGTAACCGAACCGAACCGACTAAAATCGAACCAAAACCGAAATAAAACCGAATCGAACCGAATATTTAAACATATTATATTATTTATATATAAAATATATATTATTTATTATATATAAAATATATATTATTTATTATATATATTCGGTCGGTTCGGTTTGGTCGGTTAAAATCACATAGAAACCGAAAACCGAACCGACCACTTCGGTTTTGCATTTTTTAAAACCGAAACCGATCCGAACCGAATTTAAACCGAACCGATTGGTTCGATTTTGATCGGTTCGGTCGGTTTGATCGGTTTTTTGTTCAGCCCTATCTAGTCTGCAACATCTCGAAGAATCAATTTAAATGTAGAAAGAGAAGATGAATAGTTTTTCAGTTGTAGTAGAAAAGTTAAACAACTTCAAAAGCACTATTTTTTCACGGTTACACAGGTGTATAATAGGATATGTACAATGCCCAACCATGAGAGACAACCCATAACAAGCCCAATTGAGGTGGAATATGACATGGCATTAGGAGAACATGTGGAGAGCAAAGAATGAATGGTGAAGAGAGGTAAACAAAGGCAAATGAAGCAACAAATGAAATAGGGGGATTTATACATTATAAGTTGAGGCGGAACTATGATACATTATTGTATTTATAATAGTACATTAACATTACATTATAAGTTATACATGCCTTTATTGTATTTGCATAATCTAAACTATGTAACGAAAGAAGCTATGGATGAATATTACAGGATGTCTTCAACTCCAAATTTGGAATTTCCCATAATGCTCTTGCAAAAGTGAGATTCAATTTTTATGCCCCACTTAAGTACATGTAATGACAAATGAATTTGAGGGGCATGTTTGTCCATTTGATCTATCCAAACTAGAGGTGGGTAGTTCAGACCGAAAGCCCGAATCAAACCGAGAATCGAACAAATCGGGCCGATTCGGTCTGGTTTCTAGTTGTTATTTTAACGATCGGTCCTAAAAATCGGCTCGGACAGCAGTTTTCGGTTCGGTCCTCAGTTTCACATTCCAAAACCCGCTGGGTAATCGGCCCTGCCCAGGTATTTAAGAACCTAAAAAAATATCTAGGGTATGTAAGTCATTCCCAAACTTCTTCTCTTATTCTGCCTCAAACAGCTAAAGAACCATCTGCTCATCCTCCTCCCCTTTGTTGTTCAACAACCATCTGCTCATCTTCCTCCTATGCGAGTCGTCTTCACTCCCCTCTCTCTCTATCATCTTCACTTTCCAGCTCTCACAAAGGTACTCTTCTCCTCTCTCTAACTCATACAGATCTTTTCTAGGTGAAAACAAGGATTTAACTCATCTTACTGTGCGGATCGGGTCGTGACATTTTGGTATCAGAGCATTTGGTTAGCCTAGGCTGGGGTAGAGTCTAGGTGATCCTCGGAATGTGGATATGGAAGAGTAGTAGTGTGAATGTCTAGAGAGAAAGTAACAAGGGTGAACCTTGTACTTTTTATTGTTGTTTCTTTTTTCTTCGTGAATCTCAGGATGAGATTTCTGTGACTTATTTTTAATGTCAATAGTGGATGACGTTATTCCGTGTCATTTTCTTGTACCGGTTTGTTATCTTGAATCTTTAGTTAACCCTTTTCGCGAATCTCGGGACGAGATTCTTTTGAGTTGTATATATTATAACACCCATACTTTCTCAATGACAATTAAAAATTTATGCAACTAAAATTCAATTGAAATTTTTATTTTTTTTTAAATCTTCTTTCGTTTGACAAGTTGCATTTTTGAAATTCGCTTAATTTTCTTTCCTCTACCGAATCTCGGGACGAGATTCTTTTGAGTTGTATATATTGTAGCACCCCGTAATTTTTCTACTTACTGAAAATATTTATATTTTTATGTGATTGTCTTCATTAAGTTATGGGCATACGTATGAGCTATTTGTTTGTCCATGTGATGTGTAGTTTGTTTATTTAAAAATTAATTTCCTACTTACCTTCTTCTACCGAATCTCGGGACGAGATTCTTTTGAGTTGTATATATTGTAATACCCGCCTAATTAAATAAATATAAAAATTTCTTTTGTAAACCTTAATGTTGATGGGTTGTTACCCAATTGTATTTGGGCTTGGTTGTGGACTTTTATTAAACTAATAAGTAGGGTTTTTATTTTGTGAAAGAGGGGGTGTATTCGAAAGTTCGGTGGGGGCAAATAGCCACCCACCTTATAAAGAGTAACCCTATTTCTTCCTTCTTTTTTTTCTCTTTTCTTTTCTTCTTCATTCTCTTTTCTTCTTCGATGGCTAGCAACAAGAGAAAGCAAGGGAAGCAGAAGCAAGGCGAAGACGAATAGAGGAAGGGGCTGTGACTGATTGGCAGAGAGATGTGATAGAGAGAGGTGGCGATGTGTTTGTGGGTGTCGAGATATCGGCTAGATTGGCGGTGGTTGGTTGTGAGAGATGTGGGAGAGAAAGAGAAACAGGATCGTGATGTGGATGAGGGCTAGTAATGGAGAAAGGAAGAAGGCGATATGGTGAGACGATGATAATAGGAGGAAGAAGGTCGAGAGGTTGGTTGGTTTGTGGCGAATCTCTCTTTCTCTCATCGATCCTCTCTGATCTCGCCTTCAGCGAGTTGTGTGAATCTGGAGATCGATTTCTGTAGGAGACTGAATGTGACAAAGACTTTGTGAGGATGTCTGATTTGCGAGTGAACCATTAACAGATCGATGGAGTTTGATCGTAAGAAAGCTTCTGTGGAGATTGATGAAGTTCGATTGCAATTCTCAATAAAGACTCTGTGAAGATCGACTTCAAAGACCCTGTGGAAGAAGTGGTAGTGCGTGGTGATGGTGTTGGTGTTGCTCGTTTGCTGAATGCGACTTTGGTTCTGCCGAAGTTTGAAGTTGTTGCTTATTGGAACGAATCCAGTGAGTTTTCTTCCTCTCCTTTACTTTTACTGTGAGTTTTCTCCATTCCCTTCTTGTATGTGAGTCTTCTTTCATTCTCTTTATGAGTTCCTTTTTTTAATACCCATATCTTTGTTTGTTGATTTTGGGGTGTTTGATGGCTTAGGGGTTTGATGTTGTGATTGGTATTGTCATCTTAGGGAGGTTTGGATGGATTAAAAATTGGGGTTTTTGGGTTCATTTGAAAATGCTGCTTTGTTTCTTCTCTGGGTTCATTTGAAAATGCCGTTTGAAATTTGAGTTTCTCCATCCCCTTCATATTTACAGTGAGTTTTTCTTGGATCTTTGTGTTTATGATTTTTGCAATTTAGATCTTGGTTATGTGGGAATGTGGGAATTGTGTTTATCACAATTTTGATTGCTTCTGTGGGAATGTGGTGTGAGAGTGGTTGGTGATGTGGATCTGGAGTTATATCAGTGGTCCTTGAAGTGAAGTAATTTAATGATAGTGACTCTGTTAGGCAAGACAAAGTGTCTTTATCATCTTATATTCATTTTGAGCTCAAAATTTGTCATTTTTAAGGCAAGCAAGCAAATTGAGTCAGTCGGAGGAGTTGTATTTGTTTGGGTAAGTGTTTATGTGTATTTATTTCAGGGTGTGGGGATGGCTAGTTCTGAAGTTTTTGTTTTGTGATAACGTGTTCTTCATTGGGTATTGAAGTTTCTGAGATTCATTAGATAATGCATCTAGTTGCTGTGTGAGTTTGTTTTAACTAAAGATCTATGCTCTATATTATGGAAATATGAAGAGCCTTCAATATAAACATTCTAGGAACTTGTATATGTTGGAGTATAGGGAGTGAATGTGAATACATGGAAGAGAGTCACACATGATTCATTAAAATTTCAAACAGCTAGAATTGTGTAACATATTTCAAAGGAAGAACTGACTCCAATGTGATATATATAGGGTTTTACTAGTTTGCTAGGTTTTAAGCTCAACCTGTCAGAGTTTGTTGATAAAACAATTGGTCCAATTCATTAAATGGTTTCTTTGTTGTTACTCATATATTAGTATTAAGTAATAGGGTTGGTCATAATAATATTTAGTATATATCGTATGTACCTGGTTGGAATATTCCTTTTAATGAGTAATTCTGTTTCAATTGTTAGTTTATATGTTAAGGCATCTTTGTATGTTAGCAGATTTAACTGAGCACTTGTTTTAGTTTGAGTATTTGTATTGTTATGCGAAGGGGTATGGATATGTATGTTGACAGTGTATGTTTTATATTGATTGTCATTGTCTAATCAATAGATGTGGTCATGATAGGTGGTTTCAAAAGAAAATGTGGATTTCCATAAGGATAGTCAGGGTATCATAATTTGGGGTATAGCCAGTAATGAAACTTGTTTTCTTGTCACGCGTATGTGACTATGTTAAAAGAATGTTTGTGCTTGCGACACACTTGTTTTTCATTCTTTTCTGAAGGAGATGGCAAAATAGATTTTGTCATGTTGTGAATATCACCTTGGTAATGTTTTATGTATATATGGTTCTTGTAAAGGGAATGTGATGTGACGTTAATTGAATTGGAAAAGTAATGACTCAAATAAAATACTTGGTAAATGTTCTTTTTCCACAACTCCGAAAAAAAAAAAAGATGTGAAAAGAAAAGAAACTTTTGTATACAGACTTGCTTGTATACGTATGATATTATTATGGGTATGCAGACTTGCTTGCATATCAGTGCACCGTTCCATGTGAGTTCGGTTGTACGTGTAGAATGCTTGTCAGTGATCGAACTTCGGGTGAGATGACATGACACTCGAGGTGGCACCCCACTTGGGTCATGTACGCTCCGAGTGGCTTCGATGGCAAGGGAGGCACACTTGGGTGAGGTGTGTTCGGCACAGGAGGAGAGTGCGATTGTGGAAAAAGGAGCCAAGAATTAGAAAACAAAATAAATAATTAAATTAAACCATTGAATTGAGCATGCCATGAAATTGTGTATAGATTAATTTAGCTTATACTAGGTTAGCCTTGAGGGAAGAAACTAAATGCTCATTCAACCATTGAATGAGAACTACACGTCTTCCTAAAGGTAGAAAAATGTATTTGTTTAATATTTCAATAATAGTCTAATATGATTATGAATTGTAGTGTTGTTGCATTTATGAGGATTGATAACTCATAAACTTTATTTATTAGTGATAAATGATGCATATTTATTTATTAGGATGATAACACCATTGCCTCATGGAGGAACTACCTGATGGTGTGATTATTTATTGTTTGGTTTATTTTTATCATGTGCGGGTTTATTGATTTTTGGGATGAAGATTTCTCACACCAGCTTTATTGCTGACCCGAGTGAGCTTTTGCTTCTTGGGTACATTCCTTTTGGAATGTAGCCGAGTAGTCTTTCAGGTTTAGAGATTTTGAGCTGCATTACTGGAGTTCCGCTAGTGAGCTAGCCATGCCAGTCTTCTCCGGGTTAGACTTTTTACTCGTTTTAGTTGTTTAGTTGTTGCTGCTATTTGTTTCTGTTATTATTGAATTCTCACGTCTCGAGTTTTGGGGGAAACGGATAATCCTACGTGGCTTTTTGGGATTTTCGTTTCCTTCGAAAATCGGGGCGTGACAGTTGTTCAACAACCATCTGCTCATCTTCCTCCTATGCGAGTCGTCTTCACTCCCCTCTCTCTCTATCATCTTCACTTTCCAGCTCTCACAAAGGTACTCTTCTCCTCTCTCTAACTCATACAGATCTTTTCTAGGTGAAAACAAGGATTTAATATATACAAATTTTCATTTGGTTGGTTGATTGTTTCGATTTGCAGATCTACTAATATTCAATTTGTGTTTTCGCTTCTTCAGATCATAATAACAAGGTAATTACAATTTGATATAGCAAAATTGTTTCGTTTGAGATGAATGACAAGAAAAGTAAGTTGACTAAGACATTAGTTTCAATGATACAATGATCTACTTCATTTATACAAAGACTAACCATCTACACTACTTTTCTTGAACCTGACAGGTACAATTAAGGTGCAGAAATTCTAAATGTCGAGGTTTTGGGCGAGGAAAACAGCGAGGGAAATGAGGTGGACGGGGTGAAAACCGTCCATCCTCCTCGGGATGTGAGCGTTGACTTTTCACGCGCACATCCCGAGGAGGTGGACGGTTTCCACCCCCTCCACCTCATTTCCCTCGCTGTTTTCCTCGCCCAAAACCTCGACAGCTAGCAAAGCTCATTAAGGTGTTTGGAGCTGTGACAATTTCTCTGTTTTTTTGTTTGGACTGGTGACAATTTTATGTAATAGGGCTTCAGATTTGAACATATTTTTTGTTTATGTATTAGTCTGTAACAGACTCTATAATATTGTATTTGAAGATGTTTGACTTTCAGTTCATCAATAGTATGTAATTGATTGTATTTCTGTTTTTGTAATAGCTTGTGACTATTTAGTTTGGCATAAAGATGCATATAGAATCATGGAAAAAAGAGTTTGGGCTTATATGTTACAATCCAATTAACGTAGAGAAGTAAATGGAAAAAAAAAAAGTTTGGGCTTATATGTTACAGATCCAATTAACAAAGAGAAAATAAATTTAAGTCAAGTAATGAGGGAAAAAATTTTGGGCTTTGGACCGAGACTGGCTTGGCCTGGCCCGAAAATTCGGTTCACCGGGCCTTGGTTACCCGGCCTTACTTGGTTCGGTCTCGATCCTCAAAATCTCAGTTTTCAAATAATTTGGTCTTGAGTTTTTGGGCCGGTTAACTGGCCCAGCCCTAATCTAAACAGCTATTTAAGCACATTAAATAATCAAAACAATTTGATTTTTCAAATATATCCTCACAAAACTTGGATATTTGATTATATGCCTAATTTAACTTTAATGGTCTGTTTGGTTTAGCCATTATGAAAAATGGAATCAATTTTCTTTGTAATACAGATTTTTGTTGTTTGGTTGTCTATTTACTGACAAAAAATTGATTTTTCATAAGACTGTTTTCCCACTACTCATGGGAATCCAAGTTCGAGGGGGAAGCCTCGGAATTACATTCATGGAAACGGTTGTAATTTCCATATCTATTTTACATGCAACCAAACAGATCATAAGTAAAAACAAAAATATTGGAAGGGTATTTATGGTATATGTAGTGTGATGCAAAAAACATCAAAAAAAAGTTTTAATGGTATTTGCAGCGAGAATAAAGTACAACTCTAATTTTTTTTTCCCATTTTGGCCTCTCAATTTCATTTTTTTTACATCAAAAAGCAAATATGATTGAAAAGTTACAATGGGTATTGTGTCTTTAAATGAAAAACATTATTACCTATTTTAACCATTTTTTGCCCTCACAAATTCAAGTTATTAATAATTAAAACTAGCTCCTTTAAACACTCATTAATTATAACTAAACCCCTAGCATAATTATTTTAAACCCTCTCAATTTCATATTTTTTACATCAAAAAGCAAAAGGTGATTGAAAAGTTACACTGGGTATTGTGTCTTTAAAAGAAGACATTATTACCTATTTTACCATTTTTTGCCCCCACAATATCAAGCTATTTACCATTAACATTAATCCATCTAAACATTCATTAATTATAACTAAATTCTTAAAATAATTATTTTAGACCCCCAATTATTTATAAACTATAAATGAGCCATTAACTCTAACTTTTAGATTTTCCATCTTGCCCTCCCCATTTCATACTATGTACAATCAAAATCAACCATTTTCAAATATTGATTAATTATAACTAAGTTTCTAACATAATTGATTTGAACCCTCAAATATCTATAAACTATAAATAGGCCCGTGCGTCTAACTTTTAGATTTTTTATTTTGCCCTCCACATTTAATACTTTTTACAATAAAAATCAGACCCTCTTAAACATTGAGTAATTATACTTAAATTCCTAATATAATTTATATTAATTCCCAATTATTTATACACTATAAATAGCATCTAATAATAGTGAGTGTAATCTTTGGTTACAATATTTTACTCATAATATTTATTTTTTACTTATTAAATTTTTTGAATAAGATGAAAAAAAATATTGGATATACACGTATGCAGTGCGTGTCCACACCCTAGTAAACATAACTCAAATGTTAGTCATTTAAAGATCCTCTTCGTCTCATGATTCAATGCAATCATTCTCATCATTATCACCGTCGAGATGAAAAAGAATGGAGAGAACTAAGAAGACCTAGGTGGAGTTCAGAATCTAAACTTGAACAAAATTTTGTTAAAAAGAATGAAGAGGAAGAAGAAATGAAGAAACTGCATCACACGATGAATGGATCGATTAATGTAAAACGTTCACACTTGGGTTCCTCACAGTTAATTACTATTTTTTTCCTCAATTAAATTCCGCTAGTTGTATTGTATTTATATTAAACAATGCTAATTAGTTAATAGCTGACTACTAAAGAAAATATTGAGGGAAACAAATAAGGCAGCTGACCACCTAGCTGGTCTGCTCCCTAATTATGAGTTTATTGTAAATACCCCTAGTTCCATTGGGGAGGACCCTAAGAAAATTGCTTTCGAAGATAGAATGAGAAAAGTATATTTGAAATTGTCACCATGTTCTTGTTTGGGGATCCTAGAGAGAGGAGGAAGGAGAAAAAAGAATTTAACAAATATAGAGATTTCTCAAGGAAGAAAAGTATGATCTTACTCCCTACAACATGAAACAACGAACACGTCCCATTTCCTGTAATATCACATTTGCAGCCTGACTAAAAGTTAAGGTAGCCATGGTTCATCCGCATACAATTCAGGAAATGGGAACGTTATTCCCATCATAGTAGCAGTGGCATTTTCTTCACTGCCTTCTGCATAAAATTCAAAATATCACTTCCTTTAGTAGGTATTCATTTAGGGTTTGTTTTATTCAAAATATCAAAGTGGTCCCATATGGATTTCCATCGAATAAAATTCCATGCAACCAAACACACCCTTGAAGTCGTCCCTTCACAAGTATTTTAGGTCACTAACCTGACAAATTTTCGAGACTACAAAACCAATGCTCATATTCCCATATATGTCAAATACAAATGAAGGTAGAAGGTAGAAGCCAGAACAAAAACCTGACCCTTGCACCCCAAAAACAGTTTCTTATCTTCAAATTCAGCTGAAGAAAGTATGAATATTTAAAATAAAACTGGGAAAATACTGAACTCCTAAGATCCTTGAATCACCTCTTCAACCAAACTTAAACCCACCAGTGGGAACACTAGGCTGGCTTCCGAAATTAAAGGCCTGTTGGGTACCATCTGCAGCATCTTGAATATTTTGTTCTTCCTCTTCATCCTCAACCCAGTATTTCTCCAGAATCTTCACAGCCTTCTCATAGATCTCAGTATTGTCATGACTCTGCAGATTTTCAATCTTATCTAGTCCCTCGCATTCATCTATAGCATGTGCGAATATGTTGATCCCACCATTCTTTCCCATTTCTTTATCAGCTTCGCCCACCTTGAGAATGTTTTCCAAGCCCTCAAGGCATACTGTTACGATTCTTGGATCAGGACAGACCAGAAGATCACAAAGTGGCTTGATACAGCCTTGGCTCACCAAATATCTGAACAAACAATGGTTACGCATTATCGGAAGTCAGACAATAAACATTATTATTCAAATTCAGCAGCACTAGCAACAACATGGTAGTACTTCTGTGGTATGAGGGTACTCCAGCAAGTTTTATAACATATGAGTTGCAATAGTATAACATATTTACATCGATGGATATAATCGGTGCTTATAGTGATAATAGGCATTCAATCTTGGCCAACGGTACGGTATCACAAGTCTAGAGTTCGAACTCTGCCGCAGGAGTCTAATGGTTCTGGGATCCAATAAAAACCATGCTCGCCTTTTAAAAAAATGTATTCAATTTTGATTTCTCCCTTGCCATTTGAAAGTAAACAAAGGAACAAGGGTTTGCAAAACGAGTGAAACTATATTTTTCCTTTTTAAAGGTGATGTAAAAGACAACTTGTACCCATGCCAAGCTAGTACAAAATAGGCATAAACTCATGTCGGTTACAGCACCCAAACCACCAAAATGTCATGAACTAACCAATTCTCCCAAAAGCCCAAGTTGTACAGGAGGGAAGGTTAATTACATAACCTAGGATCCTAACATTCTACCACGCTTCCAAAGCCGACGTCTTCGTCGGCCTACTCTATCGACATTGGCCCGATGGTAGCATTTTTCCTTTTTGGTAGCTTCACTCACCTACTATTATTCAACAATTTATCATTATGCCCATACATAATGCTAAATTATTTTAATCCAGCCTATAGGTCGCATCTGCCGAGAATCAAACCTTGGATGTGAGGTTTGGCTCTGATACAATTGTCACGAATCAACCAATTCTCCCAAAAGCCCGAACTGTCCAGGAGGGGAAGGCTAATTACATGACCTAGGATCCTAACATTTACACATACAACATACAAAACACGGTCACATACCATCATTAATTAAATCAGCTATGAGAATCCCTCCCTTAATGACCCAACCAAGTTGAAGATTACATAACCATCTCATTTAATTTATTGTGTTCAGCAAAAGTATGTATGGGATAGAGTTCATGATTAGTGAATATCTCCCAAGTCAAAAACATCGGATATGGTGGTTTTGCCATCACCTTGTGCACTACAGTGCAGTAGGCAATAAACTACAACATAATACATAAACTTATAGGCCGAAATCTCACTTTCTCCACCGATATCCTGAAATTAAATAATTGGTCTCTAGCGGCTAGGCGTAATATTACATGAATTTTTCTTCATCATAATTAGTTAATAATCTCAACCAAAATGAAAAGAGAAAGGGATAAGAAAGAGAAGAACAGCACATACTGAATCTGTTCATAAGATCCGCCAGACGTGGCATTTGAGATGGCCCATGCAGCCTCCTTCTTGATGTCGAATTCCGCATGTTGTAGTAGTATAACTAGAGGTGATATGATATTGGCATCGATAACAGCCTGAGTCCAAGTAGCAATATATAACTAAAATAGTTTTCTCCAAAATCGATGATTTTTATCCAAAGTGGAAATAGATAGAGGTGAGCATGAGAGTGGGGCACACCAGTGACTTAGTTATGCTGACTTAAACAATCCAAGTATGAATAAGGAAAAAATGGAGCAATTGGTAAGAATACAAATCATATTAACAGACGGAAGTGTCCTTTGACACTGTAATGTGATGCTTGACAAATTCACACATGTACCATTCCATATAAGGTTATAGTTTAAACAGCATATATCATGATAGTGCCTTGGCTATCCTGACCAGGCTATCCTGACCAGGCAATCCACAGCATGGAAGTGCAAATCATACCAATAATCAGTGGTGTTTTTCAAAATCATGATGTGATGTTTGACACATTCACACATTTATACAGTTTATTCCAATACTAATTTAAAATAAATAAGTGAGGAGTTAAGGAAATAAAATAATGATACATTCACCTGTATCTGTCCTTTATTCCCAGCTGTGATATTGGAGATCGTCCAACATGCCTCTTTTTTAATGCTTTTTTTGTGATTTTGTGTGAGTAGTTGATAGAGGCAAGGGAGCACTTGGTTGTCAATCACAAACTGAGAACACAATCACAAGTTAGAGCATTAGAAATCAATTATAGAACAGAAAATTGTCTTATTTAAAAAAGCCTTGATTTTAAGTACATATACACGTATAAGCTATGTTATTAATGAGCCGCTAAATCGGCGAGAAATTGTTTATCGGGGGGTGACCGATACCAATTGGGTATTTAATGGTTTGGTTTAGCGGTCACCGATTAATCGGCGAAAATTCGGTGAGTCGCCGTCACCGATAAATCGGCCCATCCAACTTGCCGATTTATCGCTACATAAAAAAAATTGTGTGTCTGTGTGTGTTTTGAAAAAATAGACCGATTAAGGTCCTGGACCGCGAAGGGTCCATTTTCCGTTTTAACTACATAGCGTATAAGCCCTATTACATTTGCCAATATACATATACAGGTGCACAAAATGGAAGATCGAGTTTCAGACGCATATCATGAGCTCAAAAACTTCCAGCAAATAGAGTAAATAATTAAAAAAAACATGCACAACCAATATCAAACGTGTGAAACATAAAAAGACATACATACAGGGCATTAGACCGTGTTGTCAATTACATTCTAATATTTTAGGGTTTTTTAAGGCCTTGGGGAGATGTTTAAGTAATGTGGAATAAACACAACAATCACCTCATGATTTTGGAGTGTCTCCTCCACTAACCAACAACAATATGAAAGTTGAAGGGCAATTTGCTACCTTGCCTTGTAGCTGGATTGATCTGCCATACCTAAGTGGTAAATTGCTACGATTAGGATGAAGGCTGCCATACCTAGGTGGTAAAGTGCTACGATTAGGATGAAGGCTGGGGACAACACAAGAAAGGGTATCAATTTATTCAAAGCACAACAACATTATACAACCATACAAAGGATCTCTCCAAATAGGGATTGGATAACTCGAATACTCCCCCTTTCAATAAGTTCTTAGAAGCCCATCCCTTTGAAACTCACTTTTATGATGGCCAGTTCTGGATATAAGCAACAACATCTCCTCTAAGATCCACTTCCCTATGGACATTTTGGCATTCCTAGCATTCCATACGACTTGTCAATAGCACAATGCAAAAGGTTTCAAAACAGTTTGGGCTCACCTTTGAAGAATGCCTTACACTTCCAAGAATATACACTCCTAAGACTACCTAGTTACAACCCAGAGCCCAACGAGGCGAAGAAAATGATCCCATGCTTCCTCCAAAAGGAAAGCTAGGAAAGATATGGTACAAGAGAGTTGAGACCAACTTCAACTAACTCAACATTTCATGGAACGACAAAACATAGAACGCTACTCTGACAACTCAATATCCAACTTGCTTTAGTTTCCATCTACAGTTGCAATGTTGGGTTCTTTTTGCCAATGCAAAGGTAAGGCCAAAATCAGGCTTGTTTCAGAGTTGGGGAGTAACCCTGCCTCATTCGCATTGTAATGACACATTTTTTTGTTAAATAACATAATAAGATAGTTGGTAGTCTGCTTGAGTTATACAAAAGGAAGTACAGACTCTTCGAAAACTTGTCGTATCCATGTTAGAAACGTATCCGACACACGACACTCGCTCAACACGCCTCCGACATGCGTCAAACACTTGGTCAACGTGTCAGACACATGATCAATGTGGTCAACGTGTCGGACACGCCTCCGATACACTTGAAACTTGGTCAGAACACAGTGAAGACTTAAAAATCAATTTTGTTTTATTTTTTTACTTATAGATGTTTGCAAATAACCACGTAATATAATGGTTGTTGATCTATCTGAAGTGAATGACTATTTCAATTAAGATTTAAGATAAATAAGACAAAAAGCCACTAAAGGATAGAGGTAGCCTATGCTTCTTCTTAATCTTTGTTTCTTATTTTTCTCTCATTTGCTTCTTCTCTCCTCTACTTCTTTACTATACTTTTTCTCTACTTTAATTTTTTCTTGCAACAATGTCATCTTCTTCAAGACACTCTAAGAAGACACTTTATTATATTATTATTTATATTTATACGACTTATTAAAAAATAGTATGACGTGTCTCCGAGTCCTAGTTTTTAGGAAATTGTCGAGTCGGTGTGTCATGTTTGTGTCCGACACGACGCACGTGTCCGTATCCGTGCATCCTTTGTTATACATTATATATGGTACAAAACTAATACAATCAAGACAACTGAAACAATATTAATGAATAAAAAAAACCACATTGATGTCACAAGTGCTAAAAAAATGATCATGCAATACTAGTCCAATTCAAGCAATATAACTGGCAAACATCACTAGTATATGTCATCAGATAACATTGTAAATATCTTATAGAATGAATAAAGGACTGCCAAGTTAGAGATATACTCTAAAGCACAAACACTGCAAAAATTTGATGGTGTCTACGTCAGACACCGTTGGACACCGACACTGCTCAGACACTCCTTGGACACGTATCGAACACTTGGACAATGTGTCCGGAATGTTTGACCACTGGCTAGAGACTAGTTGTGAATCTTCCTCTTAATAAACCGGATATGAAAGTAGTGTTATTCACGGATGGTGACAATGACATAATATATGAAGATGAGTTGTTTGACTAGGAAGGTTCTTGGGGTTCTTTTTGTTTTTTGTTTATGACTTGTATTTCAAATGCAATTAACCAAGTTGGGCTTGAGTTATAAGAATTATTTGAATGTTTTGGATTTAACTCTTATCTTAAGATGGTTTTGAACCATTTTTCATCCCACTTAAGGTCTTAATATGCATTTAACAATTTTTTATATATATCAAAATTATATTAATTATTTTATTCTTCCAATGCCCGTGTTCTACTTTTTTTGAGACTCCCAGTGTCCGAGTCGGTGTTTGTGCTTCCTGGGTGATATATAATAGTGAAACAACTTGTTACACAATGTAAGTAATGTCTGGCACCGTCACACCGATGCAATCTAGGCTGAGACACAGACTATGGTGCCGACAAAAGAAGTTAAAAGCTAATCTGAGTATCCAATAATATTTTAGGTGACCAATATAAACTCTTCAAGATCTTTAACATATTTTGCAAACTTCAGTTTTGTCGTTATGAGGTAAACAAGTAGCAACACAATGTATTTCTATTGCATGAATATAATAACTTTGCCACCAAGACTACTCAAGAAATTCCAAATATTCCAAAATTTCCTTTTATAATTACATTAGTTTGGGGCCCAACTGAGTATATATAGCCAAAAGAGTTGTACCTGTGAGGCACTTGTTGTATCCTTTATTTTCTTTCTTTTTTTGTTCCATACAGGCTTTTATCTTGGGGCTTTGTTCGTATAAACTTTTATGCAAAATTTTGGGCCACAGGTTCAATTCCATCACACAGAAAAGGCTATAGATGTGGTGGATGAGATGGTTAATATCCATATACTTCTGCATATTTTTGTTATTCTACAATCAAAATCAATAAGTTTCTGTCAATAAAATTTCATTTCCAAAACCATAATGTATGGTTTAAAAAAAAATGTTGTCTTTGTTACTGTTTTTATTTATTTATTGAGTGCCCCACCCATATAGCAGGTAATGTTGTCCCTCGTATCAGACCTGTTTGTTAAGTTGCATGTACTACTTGTGCAATGACCTTGTAGTTTATCTTCAACTCAACCCCTCAATCCCTCATAACCCAAACACATCATGAGTTGGATTGTACTCCGTAAAGCAACAAGTGCTAAATTTTAGCGAAAGGTATTCACCATACCAATTTCGATGTGTAAATTGCATACCAAGAATTACTTTAACCAACAATTGCTAGATTTTTGGTATGTTTACATTATAGCAAAATAACAAGTGTTTGCTCATAAAAATTATGATAGGCATTGCTCAAAAGAAATGATGATAGCAAACCAAAAGGCCAAGTGAAGACATCAAATCAAACAGCTCAAAATTGGGAATAAATACCTGAGTTTGAGCATCATCACCGGTGACAATGTTACCCACTGTCCGCAGAGCCGGAATCAAAACTGTTGGTGACGGATGACTGGAGTGGAATCAATTGTCAGCAAAATTTGATGTCACAGGGAAGACTCGTAAGCAAAAATCTGAACAATATGTAATCCACGGATAGAATACAAAATGTTGATAATTACAATGGGTAAAGGCAGCAGGCTGTTTCCAGCCTTTGCTGTGTGTATATACACATATACATGTGTGCGGCTGTTATTTCACCATATAAGTATAAACTTAGCTAGATAGATAGACATTTTCTGACATTGCTATAATGTGTACCTAGAAGCCCTTTCCATTATAATATTTTATAGTCATTCCAGAACGAGTGTAGTGGGCCTTACAGAAGCAGTTCCACCAGTCGGGGACAGACACCTGCCTCAATCACCGCTTGGATCTTGTCATTGGTGCCGTCAGAAAGATAGGACAGAGCCCAGCAAGCATCTGTCAGAACTTCTTCATCAGTTGAATGGATAAGATGCTGAAGGGTTGGCAATGCAAGTCTCACCTGGTACAGTATCAAATAAGTCAAATCTATGGGTCTATGATAGTCAACTACTACAATTTTGTCTTCCCACCTGCTCAAATGGGGCTGGGGGTTTGCCACGACAAAAGTTGGATAAAGTCCATGTAGCATTCCTCAACATGGATAATTTTGAATGTTCGTTTAATTGCGATAGCAAAGGCATTAAAGCGCCATTGTTAAGGACGAGATCTCTACAGCCTGCAGAATCACCAGCTACATTACCCAAAGCCCAGACAGCCTGTCAAAGAGAGAAAAAGTAGAAGAATGAAAATCTGATCAATGGCTCATGAAAGAAATGCCTATTTCTAGACCTCAGCCAACAAAAGAAAGAGAAAGCAAACCTGCTCTCTGACATCATCACTTGAAGAATTAAGAAGCTCAACAAATTTCGGAACAGCACCATGATCAATGACAACACGTGTATTCTCTGAGGTCCCAGATGCAATATTAGTCAATGCCCATGCTGCCTCAAACTACACAGATTTGTAGTTTAGATACAAAAGTTATTTTTAAAAGAAACAGAGTCATAACAGATAATCATTTTTTTACATACTTCAAGTTGAGGCAAATCACTCCTTCCGAGAAACTCCACAAACTTCGGGACAACACCTGCTTTAATTACCTCCTCGATTGGAGGATTCCGCTCTGCATAAAGTGAACCAAAATGCGATATAGAAACAAACTCCAAACAAACAAAGCCTCCACAAAATCTAACAAGACAGTCACATACATACCAATTGAAAGAAGCTTCCTAAATTGAGTGGTTGATTCTAATTGTAAATTAGGATTGTCCGACCAAACTCCTTGTACCATTACAGGAAGACTCTCCAACTGCTCAAAATACAAAGAGGTAGATGTTATGCATTAATGATATGCTAATGTAGTGGAAGCACATGGTAAAAAAAATTTACCCAGATCCCCCAACAGATCTCATCTACTGGTTTCACCTTGTTAGTAACGACCAGATACGATGTGCAAAGAAGATTAATCACGGGAAACTGTGCTTGGATTTATCTTCACCAGAATTAGGTGTTGTTAGGTGTATAAGATCTTTACCATTCATGATAAAAGGAATTGTTTATCCTCCAATCCAAGAAAGATAAATGTTGGAATTATACCCACATAAATTGTTATTTCTAAAAATGCTAACAATTCCTTAGAAAGAGCTAGAATTTACCACTTCTGCATAAAGAAGCGATCCACAAAGTCTCTTCATTATCAAAACCATACTTGAGGAATTACCAGGATTTAGCAAAAAGAGTCCATCAATCATTAATCTCCATGAGTTTTCTTTGCTATACAATGATTCAACGAAGCCACCAGTTACTCCAATTGTAAAGCCTGGATAAGCAATGAGTCATCCAGCTTCCTTCGTAGCATTAAAGAATTCTGTGTTTCCATCATTCTCCAAAAGCCATTTCAACCTAAAACGACAATTTCCATATCAATTCCATAACCTTTAGGAACTGCTCCACTTATCAAAACTTTGCAAGGCTTTATCACTATGCTTTGCTTCCCCCAGTAAACCAGGAGGTTTTTCTCTCATAAAAATCCCTATAATAATCCTGAATTCTCAGTATATCTGTTTGAGCACGTACTGCAACACATAACTAGTTAATTCCAAGCACCAGATAGAACTATACCAACCTGTTGTCCCCAAATTATATCTTCACAAATATTAAAGGCCGCTTCCTTTAAAGAATACTCTTCGTAAGGATGGAAGTATGATAAAAATATAAATAAATAAACTCTCAGAAGAGCTTACCCTACTTGGTACTCGGTACATTGCATAAGTAATAAGAATCATACTACTAATTTTTTTTTGTCAAAATCTGCATACTCTTCATAAGAAGTGTTGTTCTTCATTTCCTTTCCATATTTTGTTGCTTTGAAATCATGTTCTATTAGTAGAATGAGAAGGTTCTAATTACATATCCCTCTTACACACTCCAATCCTCTAAACAAACTCCCTACTCACGACTCCTTGCTAGTCCAAACAACACGGCTACCCATCTAAAGCCATCACCAGATAGTGGCACTCTATAAGAGTATATAAGCTCCCAAAAGATTCTGCTCAACAAGCTTGAATGTCCCACAGAGTGACTGATTCATCAGACCAAGCTGAATTGCTTAAGTCAACCCACTCAATTTCCTTTATTCCCCACAACCTTCTAACAAGTTCCCTTTCACCTCTTGCAATTAATTTCAAAAAAGGAACACAATTGCAAACTTCCCTCTCTTTATCAGAGTACAAATCACCCTATAAAACCCCTCAGTTCGCCCTCATTTCAAATTCCCCTCGAATTCCATGATTTCATTAAAGACACCAATCTGACCTAGCATTATTCCAACTCCATTGCAAAAAATATTTACTTCCCACCTCCCAAACCGATCGTCCAATTATTGTCATACTCATCCCTATAAAAGGCATCTCTTCTCCTCCTATTCCTAACTCAGAACTAGTTCTAGGACCAATCTCCTATGTATATGTTCTTCAGTGCCGCGTTCACAATACTTTGAGCTATCTCAGTTTCAGGAAAGAGGGCTCAACTCCTTCCTTGTTTCTAGAGAGCTTGGTCGTCTTAATAGAAGAGTGATAGAAATTCACTCTGCGGCGATTAATCGGTGATTTAGTGTAAATCAAGGATAGACCGATCCGAAATAAGCATTTGGTGGTTGAATTTAGCGGTCACCGATTAATCGGTGAGAAATCCGTGAGTCACCAAAAAATGGGTGATAAATTGAGATTGTTCTCTTAGGTGTGGTTGTCGTCCTGTTAGTTGGCGGTTGTTATTGCTCTATAATGTGTGATGTTTTGGACATGATACATAATTTGCTTTATAATATGACTTTTGTTACTCTAGAATACTTGTCTTATTAATTTTTATTGTCAAGATATGTTATTTATTAGAATTTACATTAGTAAGGGTATAAAAATGTATACTTTGAAAAAGTAGACAGATTGAATCCGCTTAATCTTAAATCAGTTTTGGACCGCAAATGGTCCATTATTTGCATTTACTACATAGGATCCACTGCGAACTAACCAATGAGGCAACAACCAAAATGTTTCTATTGCATGATAGGTATAAATAAACTATGCAGTTAGGGCAGAAGATGAGGTCATGCCCCATGTTTAGATAATTAGAACACCTGCTATCTCTGTTTTATCAGTTAACGTACCTAAAATTTGGCACCTTAGGAATGAGGGAACGTATTTTTTTATATGTGTCTTTGATGCATTGGCAGAGACCCAACCAATAGAAAAAAAATTAGATTTCATATGACTCATAAAAATTGTGCTTTAAAAATTAGATTTCATGTGACTCATAAAAATTAGATTTCATGTGACTCATAAAAATAATATTTCATGTGACAAGTTGGTGATCTATGCGGACGAAAAAACCTTTGTCCTAGTAGGTTTGAGCAATCATCTCTGAGGGACAACAACTTTGAAAGGTATCCATTGCCCTGAGGATTTACTTCATTGACCTACAGAAATTATTTTCCTCTATTCAGCTTCCTACTGCAGTTCTTCCTATTGGAAGACTGATCTCGGCAATATGAAAGGTATTAGTGTATTTTCTAGTGATCACACTAAGCAGAAGGGTATATTTCGAGGTAAGGATCAGTGGGTACTAAAACAAGGGAGGGGAAAGTCCATCTCCCTCGCCCTAAGTGCACTAACTTCGACACTCAATAAGAGATCTTCCTTATTCTGCATAAAATCTTATCAAAGCAGCCCCCTTTACGAAATCAGGGAAAAATTCAACCCCCGCCACACACACACACACACGCACACAAAAAGCAAAATTGAATCCGTAAAGCTACAAACTAGGTTCAACAATAGAACCCCTAATCGCCTAAAAAAAGCAATCGACAAAGACCAATAATGAATCAAATAATCGAACAGATCACCAATTTAGACAAAATTAGGGTACCTTCTTCTCGATCCCGAGGTTTGCTTGAGAGGGCTCGATAGATAACTGGGGATGAACAAGACCCTCTCTACGCTTCTTCAGTAGATTGTCTTCTCGCTTATTCTTCCTGATCTCGACGAGATTGTCTTCTCTTCTTCGTCTAGCTTCGTCTGCATCAACGCCCGTTTTGTAGGCTTTCTTACGAACTTCAGTTCGCGAGTTAGGTCGAAGAGACATTGTTGCTCTCTGGGTTGTCTCTCTCTCGCTCGCTTGCACGCTCTGTGTGTGTTTGACGAAATGTCTCAGAGGAGAATGAAGGAATGCAATGAAGAGATGTGAGATGAGATTTCGGAGTCGAAGAGGAGAAAGCAATGATTGATTGATGGGGATGAAATTTTTTATGGATATGTTTAGTGCCATTTCGGTTGGATAGTGCCCATCCCTTATTGGTTGTTTAGTGCCATTTCGGTTGGATATGTTTACGGAAATGCCCTTTGTTTACATATAATTAGGGTTGTTTAACTTGTAATTGTTAACTTTTAAGTAGGGCTGGGCAGGTCCGGGTAACCGACCCAAAAATCCAAAACCGAGGCCCGGACTATGAACCGAGATCGGATCGACTTGAACCGAATTTTCGGGCTGGGCCAGGCCGGTCTCGGTCTAAACCCTAATTTCAGATCTCACAGCCATGGCGACACTCTGCATCGGCCTCCCAACCACCACCAACTCGTAAACAACCCATCTCACCGCTGTCATGGAAGTCGAAATCAAGCTCCGCCTTCCAGACGCAGCGGCGCACCAGGCACTCGCCGACGTGCTCTCAGCCTTTCACACAGAGTCTAGTCAAAATCTCTTCTCTGCTTTTCTTGGAAAATCACAAAAATTTCTAAAAAACAAACAAAGTCATCCAAACCAGAGAGCAAAAGATCTCTCTTTCTTTGTTGATTCGAAGGTACCAAGCCAAAGTCGGGTGCGATTTTTAGGTAGACGGATCTCAGCTACCCATTGTCTTCTGGTAATCTCGATTTCTTTCTTCTCGACTTTATTCTCGTTTTCTTGTTCATCATCATCTTGTTGACATTCATCTTGTTCTTTCTCTTTCTACCTTTCATCCTTTATTGCATCCTTTTCAATTCTTTTCTGTAGAAGTAACTGAACTAGGCCTTCAAGTGCAGCCTCTGCGTCATCTTGTTTCAGCAGTTCTTCGGCGATTTCTGCAGGGGTTACATCCACAGTTTGTATCAAGGTCTCTATTTCTTCAAACAGTTTATGGTCTTGAATCACTCCTCATTTATTTCTCTATCTGGAGTCGAGTCGAGCCGGTTACCTGACGGGCTTCAGAAATGGAAACCGAGGCCCGGATCAGAAACTTCAGGCCGGGCCGAGTTTTTAAAACTGAAACATTTATAATTAATAAAAACCGATCCGAACCGACCCGATCGGTCCGGGCTTTCGATCCTAAATGCCCACCCCTACTTTTAAGTGTTTTGGGTTCTGAGATGATCCATAAAGCAAGCACATGCAGTGCAATAGAACTTTTGATCTTTTTTTTATTTTTTTATTTTTAAAATTCTCTTCTAGTTTATTGTTGGTTGAGCGGTGGTGGGACTAGCGGGAAATCCAGTTATACCAAACGGGTAAGAGGGATAAGACAGACTACGAGAGAGAATAAAGTTTATATAGAAGGAATGAAGAGGTAAATACACACAATGACAATATTAGGTTTGGTGGTCGACACAAAAATTACTTAATTACTAATTCTCATTTGTCTCATCATTTATGAACTATACCCTAAGTTGGTGGAGATTTATTGTGAGAGTGAATATGGTAAATTGGCATTTTAACACAAGACAAACAAAATCATTGGTTTAAGTAGTTCATCGATGCATGAAAATTTTGCTAGAGGAAATCAACATTGACATGTAAGAAACGGGCTAAAACTCTCTCACGCAATATAGTTTGTGATTTATTTTTGTTTATAAAACATTTCGTTACTGTTTGATCAATAGAAAAGAAGGACTTCTCGATATCACGTCTCATTTGTCTTTAATCTCGAATATCTTCATTCCTCTACCCCATTTATTGTGTTAGTTTGTTAGTTTCCATATTTTAGAGATCTCAACCTCAAGCTAAAAAGGGTAGACCAATTTGAGGTTGAGGGTGGGGTGTAATCCAATGGCCTTTTCACTCAAATCTCAAAAAAACTTATTAAAAAAATATTTTTGGGTATAAATAACCGGCATTATAAATTAAATATAGGGTAAATTATAGCCAATTGAGCTAGAAACGCATAACTATTTTGTGTGTCTCGCTCCACCCAAATTGTGACGACCCCCTCCCGCACTGTACCAATACTGTCCGCTTTGGGCTACCATCCGGCCCTCACGACTTTAAAACGCGTCGGTACAATGGGGAGCTGACTCCGCACATATAAGGATCATCCTCCTCCCCTACCCAGGCGATGTGGGACTATGATTCCCCTTGTAGCTCGTCCAACCTCTCTCGGCCTATTGGGCCTGTTGAGCTCCAACCCTCACCCTCACCCTTACCTCAGGTCCGCCCACTTAGGGTCTCACAATCCACCCCCCTTAAGGCCCAACGTCCTCGTTGGCCACATAGGCCCAACGTCCACGTTGCCCGAGGGCCCACCTCCACGTGGCACACTTCCAGCTGGGTCAGGCTCTGATACCAAACTGTGACAACCCCCTCCCGCACTGTACCAATATTGTCCGCTTTGGACTACCATCCGACCCTCACGACTTTAAAACGTGTCGGTACAATGGGGAGCTGACTCCGCACATATAAGGATCATCCTCTTCCCCTACCTAGGCGATGTGGGACTATGATTCCCCTTGTAGCTCGTCCAACCTCTCTCGGCCTGTTGAGCTCCAACCCTCACCCTCACCCTTACCTCAGGTCCGCCCACTTAGGGGGCCCAACGTCCTCGTTGGCCACACAGGCCCAAGGTCCACGTTGCCTGAGGGCCCACCTCCACGTGGCACACTTCCGGCTGGGTCAGGCTCTGATACCAAACTGTGACAACCCCCTCCCGCACTGTACCAATATTGTCGGCTTTGGGCTACCATTCGACCCTCACAACTTTAAAACGCGTCGGTACAATGGGGAGCTGACCCCACACATATAATAATCATCCTCCTCCCCTACCCAGGCGATGTGGGACTATGATTCCCCTTGTAGCTCGTCCAACCTCTCTCGACCTATTGGGCCTGTTGGGCTCCAACCCTCACCCTCACCTCAGGTCCGCCCACTTAGGGTCTCACACAAATCCTCTCAGCCCACTCCAATTTGGGCCCATTGAACTCAAACTATTGAGCTTTACGCTTTTTCTATTGAACATGAAAAGTCACGCTTAAAGATCAAACTACCATATCATATTTGGCTTTTGAGCTTGCTCACCGGAGATTCTCTTATAAATGACTTCACTGTTTCATGGTGTAATTTCCTTCATTGCATTATTTATAGCTCGTGCTCTGTCAATCATGAAACTTACATAATTCACATTTATTACTTAATTTATGTTTTGTTAAAGAAAGAAAGTCTACATATGTTAAAGAATAGAAAATTTTGTATATAATATGTTAGGAAAATCATAATAGAATAAGAAGTATTTCGTTTCCAGTTTTCACAAGGTTGTGACAGAGTTAGCTTATATAAGTTTGTATTTAGTCAAGGAATTAACATAATAATTCAATAACAATTCTACAATTATTTTCTTAACATGGTATCAGAGCAAGGTTCTTTGTTGAACTAATCCCTAGCCGCACTTTCTCAGGTGAATCAAACCCTTCATCACACAGCTATAAATTACAAACAGTCCATCGTCACAATCACCATCACTAATCGTCTGTCCTCGCCCCAATCAAACTCCAATAAGCTTTCACCTTCCTCACCTTCAGTCAGATCTTGCATCACTCGCTTCGTCTCCATTATCAGATCGTCATCCATCACCATTAAGCATCATCAAAAAAGAAGATTTCTTCATCTCAATCAGCGTGATTGTATTCATCTCGATCTTGATCAACATAAATCTTCTTCATTTCTTCATCTCGATCAACAAAGATCTTCATCAACAGAGATCTTCAAAGTCTTGAGATCCGTTCACTTCAAGTAGAGGAATCTCAACAGGTTCTTCATCACCTCAACGGGTCTTGAGATCCATTCTCCACTTCAAGCGAGGAATCACAACCTCGCAGCCAACCACCCTTGCATCCAAAACAACCCCTTTTCTCTGTCTAACGTCCCTCTTTTTTCTCAACCCTTTTATCACAGTTTCGGGTTCGTTGTCCTCCATCTGGAACGAATCACTAAGTCATTATTGAAACCGGTTGAATTTTTTATTTCACGGCGCTTTGGAGGAAACCCCAGTGAAGAAGAAGAAAAAAAAAAAAGGGAAAGAAATCTCAAACTGTTTTAAAGCTTTGGGCTATTTGCACCCCAATCTTTACACGGTACCACCACACAAGCAAAAAAAACCTATTTAGACTCCAGAGTTCAGATCCACCGATACGCCACGTAGCCGCCGCCACCATGGGCGATAATACAAGCAGTGGTTCCAACACCACCACATCACCATACAACAAGTCCAAGGCTCACAATATTGGTAATGACCTTTCTATTACAAAATTAACAGGTAAAGTACTTTTTCTCAAATCTCATGGCTCTCGTTCATTTTGGATCCTTGATAGCGGCGACACTGATCATATAGTTCATAACCCTCATTTACTCACATTTTCCAAACTCGTCCACAATCGAACTGTTGAGCTTCCTGATGGTACACTTGATGTTGTTACACACATTGGCACCATGATTTTCTCTTATGTTTTTACCTTGCATGATGTTATTTGTGTTCCCTCTTTTAATCTTAATTTAATTTCCATAAGCAAACTCACAAAACATTTTTTTTCTCACCATTTTTCTCAACAATTATTGTCTGATACAGGACCTTCGTTCCGGGAAGATGATTGGGACAACAACCGAGCTTGATGGTTTGTACTACCTAGATGACACCACCACCACAACTTTCACCACTTGTCACATCACTCAAGACAACAACCATGTGTTATGGCACAACCGCCTAGGTCACTTTTCGGACAAAACTCTTCATCTTCTGTCTATCTCTTTTCGCGATGCTAGTACTTGTGTTTCCAATAAATGTGTTATTTGTCCTTTTGCCAAACAAAGTAGAAATAAATTTCCTTCATCCCATATTTCGAGTACTACTCTTTCCTTATTACATGTTGTCATTTGGGGAGGATATCACGTTGCTTCCCTTTTCTGAAGCACGTTATTTTCTCACAATTGTTGATGATTATACACGATGTACTTGGATTTATCTCATGAAACACAAGTTTGACACACGCATGCTCTTAATTTCATTCATTAATATGTTAAAACTAATTTTCTTCCAAAGTTCAAACATTCGCAATGATAATGGACTCTTTTGTTTCAAGCACATCTCCCTAAACATTTTTTGGGAGAAGCAATTCTCACCGCTGCCTAACTCATTAATCTTACATTGTCCTCTGTTTTTAAAGGCAAAACGCCTTTTGAACTTCTCTATAACAAACCACCCAACTACTTTCACATTCGAGTCTTTGGTTGTCTATGTTTCGCTTTCACACACGCCCAACGTCCTAACAAATTTGATGTTTGTTCTAGTCAATGTGTCTTTCTTAAATACCCTTACGGGCAAAAAAGATACAAAGTTTATGATTTCACCCACAAAAAGGGTCATTGTTTCTCGTGACGTCATCTTTCATGAGGAGACTTTTCCTTATCTTTCTGACAAAATGCGCAATCACCTCGCTGACCAGTCCGACACACTTCCCCGATCGGTCGCCCATACTCCGCTTTTTGATCCTCCAATGGTGCTTTTCTCTGATCGGTCGGACCACTCCCACCGACCGATTGCCCAACCCCGGAACCCTATGCTTCACTTTTTTTTATCTTCCAACAGTGTTTTTATCTGACCGGTCACCACTGCCCCTGTTCACCCTTAGAAGAACCCCATCTCCCACCTCGCACCTCCACTCGTGCCACCCATGAACCATCTTATCTTCAACAATAACATCTTGATGCTTGATTGCCTTCCCGATCGTCTCACTCATCTGCTTCAAACGTTGGGCCTTTTACATGTCTTGTTTACCCCGCTTTCTGATTTTCTTTCCTATGACCATTTATCCATCTCTCACAAGGCTTACACCTCTTCTCTTTCTTTAGTCAAAGAACCCACCAGTTTTATGCAGGCTATGCAGAATCCAAAGTAGCGTCAAGCCATGAGAAATAAAATTGATGCTCTAGAAACCAATAACACTTGAACTTCATAGCCTCTTCCTTCTGGCAAGCTTTCAATTGGTTGTAAATGGGTCTATAAGATCCAACTTAATCCAGATGGTAGTGTTGAGCCCTACAAAGTCCGTCTTGTGGCTAAAGGATACAGTCAAGTTGAAGGTATTGATTACAAAGAGACATTTTCTTTTGTTGCTAAATTGACTATTGTTCGTTTTCTCCTTGCTCTTGCATCCACACAGGGTTGACATTTATGTCAACTTGATGTCAACAATGTTTTTTCTTTATGGTGATCTTTTTTAGGATGTGTACATGAGTCTTCCTCCTAGATTCGGCCGAAAGGAGGAGACTCAAGTATGCAAGTTGAATAAGTCTTTATATGGTCTCAAGCAAACCTCGAGACAATGATTCCTAAAGTTATCATATGCTCTCATATCAACAGGCTACAATCAGTCTAAGGCCGATTACTCATTATTCGTCTGATCCAAGGGTAACAGCTTTACTGGAATTCTCGTATATGCTGATGATGTAAAATTGGCAGGTAATGATCTTCAATACATTGAAGAAATCAAGCAATTTCAGGCTGCAAAGTTCAAGCTCAAAGATTTAGGAAAATTAAAATATTTCTTTGGGATTGATGTCGCGAGGTCATCCAAAGGGATTGTTTTATCTCAACGAAATTATGCACTTGAAATATTGGAGGACACATGGTATCTTTGAGCAAAACCTTCACGTTATCATATGGATCAAAACTTGGTACTCACATAGGATGATGGAGATTTACTACCAATTCCAGCAAAGTACTACAGGCTCGTTGGAAGGTTGATATACTTGACGATCACGAAACCAGATTTGATTTATTCTGTACATGTTCTAAGTCAGTTTATAGACAAGCCTAGAATACCACATTTGCACATTTGGATGTTGCACACAAGGTCTCGAGGTATATCAAGGCTTCACCAAGACAAAGTTTTTTTTTTTCACCAATTCATTACAATTGAAAGCTTATTGTGATGCAGATTGGGCTAGATGTAGATACTAGGAGATCCATTACATGTTATTGTGTCATGATTAGCGATTCATCAATTTCTTAGAAAGCTAAGAAACAAATTACAGTGGCAAATCTACAGCTGAAGTAGAATATAGGGCCATGACTTCCACATGTTGTGAGTTAACCCGGTTGAGGTACATTCTTAATGATTTGCACATTAATCATCATCAGACAACCCTCTTGTTTTGTGACAACAAGGTTGCACTTCATATTGCATCTAATCTCATTTTTCATAAGCGAACGAAGCATATCGAGATTGATTGTCATTTGATTAGAGAGAAGATACAAGAGAATACTATTCAGACTGAGCACGTTGGAACACTACATCAATTAGTAGATTTATTCACTTGCTTTGAGCACTTATCAATTTAATAATCTTCTTAGCAAGTTGGGTGTTACAAACATACACTTCAACTTGAGGGGAGTGTTAAAAAAAAGAAAGTATGCATATGTTATAGAATAGAAAAGTCAGTATAAAATATGTTAGTAAAGTCATAACAGAAAAATAAGTTTTAAGTTTACCGTTTTTCACAAGGTTAGGGCAGAGTTAACTTATATAAGCTTGCATTTAGTTTCTACTATTATTATTTCTTACCATGTTAAAAAAAAAAGAAAAAAAATTCATATGTAGGCCACGCGAACAGAAAAAATATAAAAATTTAATGCTAACTATGGTTTTTTAATGAGTGAATATTGGCCCTCGCTGCCGTAAAAACTAAAAAAAGTAAAAAATGATGGTGAAGCTGCAAAACTTCTCCTTCTTCACCTCCACGGCTCCACCTGTTTATTTCTCCAACTAACAGAACAACAACAACAGCATTTCCCCAAAATCTCTCTCTCTTTCGCTCTCTCTCACTTTACTCTTGGAGCAGATCTGAGTTCATCTTCTCTCCTCTTCTCTTCTGATCTGCTTCATCTTCTTCTTCGCCTGATCGATTATGCTCCTCATCTCTCTGTGAATCAATCACTCGAAAATCTATCGATCTTGCATTCAAAATGTTCATCTCTGGTCCAATCACTCCTGGTCAGGTACGCAGAATTCCAAGATTTCAGTAACAATTTTACAGCTTCTTGTATTCCTTACGCAGATCTTGTTTATTTGAATTGTAAAATTGGTGCAAGTTCATGTAATTAGATTGATTTAGTTCGAAATGTTGGATTTGGTACAAGTGTAGTTTGAGTAGGTTTTGGAGCAGAAAATAGTGGCATGTTTAGTTCACTGTTCAGTGTGAAAATATGTTCGCTTGCAATACTTGTCGGTGTAGAGTTAGAATTGTTGGAATTGAAACAGAGATTTGATTGAATTTAGTATGATTGTGTTCTTATAAGTGATTTGGAAGTTGAAATTATTGTATTTTCCATGATTATGTGTTTAATCTTTGATTAATTAGCTGGTAGGCAGTTCAATTTTTTTCTTCTTCTTATAGTCTGTTCAGGAGTAGAAAGTAGTGGCATTGTTGGATTTTTCTTCGCTTCGGTAGTTGATTGATTGCGTCTACATTTTATTTCTAGTGGAAAGAAAGTATGTGTTTGAGGTAGCAGATCAGGAGTTTTGCCATTCTTTCAACTGTTCACAGTAACTGTGAACTTCTACCATAAAATGAAGAAATGCAGATAAGCCTTTTTATATGTTAACACCATGGATTTTTATTTATTTTTAAGATTAGGGCACTACAAGTGTTTAAAACTCGTAGAAGTTATTGTAAACATATCCAACAAGTATCCAACAATTTTTCATGTAAGAAGCTCCAGACCAGTAATGTTCGAAGGCACAAGTAGCTATTTATTGGGGTCACATTTTTGTTTAAGATATTTTGACATACTTTGTTCCAAACTACCCATCAGTTGGCTGAAATATATTTCGACTGTCAAATTTGATCAGAATTTGGCTGGTAATCTGCATGTCTGTTGGTCTAGAACTCATAAAAGACTTCACAGTGCCATGTGATATTGCACTTTAAGAGGCATCACCTGCATATACACTTCCTTGGGAGCTAGGACATTTCATGTTAATTATGAACTTTTTGTTCTCAAAACAACTATTGATGCATCAAAAAATTGAAAATTGCAACACGTTTCTATTAGGCATTTTTAATCATTTTATAACTGATTCAATTTGAAAATGTCAACAATACAGGTGTCGTTCATCCTAGGAATAATTCCAATATTGGCAGCATGGATTTATTCGGAGTTTCTAGAGCACAAGAAGAATTCAATATCCGCCAAAATGTGAGTTGAATGATCTCTGAAATCACTATGTCCCATATGCATGCTCACTGGTCACATCATCACTGTATATTTCCTGTCGATGATAAGTTATACTAGGAATATGGTTGTCATACTGAATGTATCCCGCTGGCCATAAGTGGTGTTTATGTGTTGTCAACAGGTTGAACTTTGTTGGTATGTCCTAATACTTTATTTATCAATTTATAACCAGAGATCTGGACTTCTTTATTAGATAGGGAAACTTGCACCATCTATATTAGATAGGGAAACTTGCACCAGATATTGACTGGAAGATAGGAATCAATGGACTCTAGAAAACAAGTTAATGCTTAAAAGTAGTTCGAGTCTATTCAAAAGTGTTGCCAACTGTGTTTTGGTTATAATCTAATTTGATATAGTCTGTCTCTGGTGCTTTTCCCCGTCCATACTGTTGCATTGTTTCCATGGACAACATATTTTGTGATATTTATACATCATGTGTTTGAAGAGACTAGAGAAATTAAAAGAGATGCATCTTTGATTGCTTCACTTTGTACGGACCTAGCATTTTTATGCATTCATGGCTGTGAGACTGATATACTTCAGAACGGGTGACATATAGGTCTTGAACCCAATTTTGTCAACCCCTTTGGTTGCATAATGGCACATCCATGCTGTTGCCTGAAGAGATGGGATACCGATTTACATTATCAGATGTGTTGTGAAACATTACTTTCTCCTATGATATATTGATCTTACATTGTAAAACTCTTATCAGACAATACACGGTCTATTTCCATTGTAATGCTAGAAGGGATTTTATAGTTAACACAATTTAATTCGTTTTAGTGGCAGGAATTCTGACATCAATTTAGTCGAGTTAGGGAAGGATGTGGTTAAAGAAGATGATAGAGCTGTTTTATTAGAAGGCGGAGGTCTCCAATCAGCTTCTCCTAGATATCAGAGTTCGTCTGTCTCATCACAACTCATCAGGTTTGATGCAGGAACCAGTCTTATGTTTTTGTGCCTGTTTATTTGATTTCTGATTGCTAGCATGATTAATGTATGCCCTTATGTGATTTTTATCAGATTCCTTCTGATGGATGAGTCATTTTTGATTGAAAACCGCTTGACCTTAAGAGCCATGTAAGAAATTATCCTTAAGATTTTCCCTTCAGAATATTGTGTGGTACACTATTTTTATTTTTTCGGGGCCTTGCTTATACTGTTGATTTTCAGATCTGAGTTTGGTGTGCTTCTAGCATACTTTTACATATGCGATCGAACAAGTCTATTCGAAGAATCAAAGAAGGTATTGTTTGTTCCTTGCTATTCTGTACATTCCTTTGAGATTTTCGGTGAAGTCGAGGAGTTTATTATGTTATTTCTTTTCTATCTCTGTTTTTGACATGAAAATGTCATAATTTATGATAAGTGCAGATTTCTTGTACTCTAGTTTAGCACGTTCCAAAACTTCAAACTAGGATGAGTAGTATTCAACAACATGTACCAGGAGAGTTGAAATTATGTATCAGTAATCCAGGCATGTTCATTTCCTTTTATTTGGATGGGGATAGAGGGCAAGTGGTTTATGAGTAAAATCTCATAGAATGTGATATTTTAGAACTAGGGCACCCATATTTGTCAGTTGTCAATTTAGTTGGGCTAACTTCCTGTCATTTTTACAAACATTGAGGTCTTGATGGCATTATCATGTGATAGGAGATAAATGTTCGTCAATATTTGGAGTCCCCCAAATTTCTAATTCATACCCAACGGGACACTCTTTGATAATTTTACATTTCAGGTCCCTAGCAAGCTAAAAATTAAAATAAATAACATAGTTTAAGCTCCGTACGAGTTGAAAATTTCAGGAAAATTACAGATTACCAATAGAAATTTGTGAAAGTTTCAGACCATTTTGATACCGTTCCTCGAGATACGTATTTAGGTCATCGCCATTTAGTATCTCGATAAACGGTCTGTGAGTGTTTAAGGAGTAGGACCACCCTTTCGGGTGGTCTTGGACAATAGGCGCTAGCCTACCTATCAGCTGGCTTGTGTCACACCCAAGGTGGGTCCTGCTCGCTTCTTGATATTTATAGAGAAATTCTCTTTATCCCACTTAGCGCGGATCTCAAAGCACATGTGTCGAAACGAGCTGAAGCTTTGACACATTGTTTTTTTATATTGGTATTTAATTTTCCTCAAAATTTTCAGCTCAAACGGAGTAGCGGAAGACTAAAATTAAAAACGTGTTTTGCACAATGCAAAGTATGTGCAAGGCATGTGTAGTTTCAAAGACTTGAATTGAAAAAATGAGTAGGCTGTCTTGCGGAGTGCATATTAGTGCAAATGAGAGACTTGATGTCCTTCTATTGTTTCAATAAGTAGGCTTTATTGCACAATCTGTGGAAAAAGGTCTACTGAATTGTGGAGTGGATTAACAAAAAGTGAATTACCTCATAGTGGAAAATCATCTAAGCCTTCCTCATAAAGTTCATATCATTAATGAACATGTTTCGTCTACTGACATAAAGTTTGTATTCTTTTGGCGCTGACTTCTCACTTTTTGCTTTTGTGTGCTCTGTATGTCTAGTATATCAACTGTGAACTAGTAGTTTGTTCCATTTCATGTCATATGGGTACAAAATCGCAGCATTGACTTTCTTGATACCTAATTAACTTATTTTCTGTTACCATTTATGTTTTGCAGAGTTACAACCGGGATCTTTTTCTATTTCTATATTTCCTTCTCATCATAGTTGCTGCCATGACTTCTTTCAAAATCCATCATGATAAGTCCCCATTCTTGGGGATATCCATACTTTATCTCAACAGACATCAAACTGAAGAATGGAAAGGATGGATGCAGGTAGGTGTTAACATTGTGCTGAGTCTCATTCATGAAAGTTCTTTTCTGAATAAAAATAACAATAATGATATTACAAAAGTGTTAATTTCTGGAGAAAGTTATGTTGGTATCACAAATACTCTTGGATGAAACTATGATTAGCTAAGAACACATGTCATGCTCAGTGTGTCAATGAGCATAGAAGCAAATGATACAGTTCTTTGTCTGTCAGATTCCTGTTGTCATGTCTGAACTTAAGGATTTGCAAGTATCCAAATATTTGTAAGAGCTTGTGCAGCAGGGCTGTGCCTGATGGCGTGGCTTGCTTTATGCAGTATGAATGGTGTCTTACTCCTGTCTCTTTTCTCCAGGTGTTGTTTTTAATGTACCACTACTTTGCTGCAACAGAAATTTATAATGCCATCCGAATCTTTATTGCTGCATATGTATGGATGACCGGATTTGGTAATTTCTCATATTATTACATCCGGAAAGATTTCAGTCTTGCAAGATTTGCTCAGGTAATTTGTCTTTAAACATTATAACTCTGGTTTTCTTTATAATCATCATTCAGTTTTCTTTATAATCATCATTCCCGACGTCAAACTTTTCTATTTGTTGAGAGGAACAGATGATGTGGCGGCTTAATTTCTTAGTGGCATTCTGCTGCATTGTCCTTAACAACAATTATATGCTGTACTACATCTGCCCGATGCACACCCTTTTTACTCTCATGGTTTATGGTGCGCTTGGTATACTAAACAAATACAATGAGATTGGGTCGGTCATTGCAATAAAAATGGTTTCCTGCTTCCTGGTGGTTATTTTTGTCTGGGAGGTTCCCGGCGTATTTGAGTGTATTTGGAGCCCATTAACCTTCCTTCTAGGTGAGGATCTTGCCATGCTATGTTTCGAGTCCCATAACTTGTGTTTCTGCTGTAACTCACTGGAAAATACAGGTTATAGAGACCCCGATCCTTCAAAAGCAAAGCATTCCCTCTTGCATGAGTGGCAATTTCGCTCTGGGCTTGATCGTTACATATGGATCATCGGAATGATATATGCTTACTATCATCCAACAGTAAGACTGATATTGTTACCAATTTATTTTTATTTCTTTTACTTCTCTAAATAATAAGTTTTATTTCCTTATCTTTCTCAGCTTATGATACAGAGTTTTTCAATAGCATATGAAACTTTTACTTCTATATATTTCTACTTCATTCGTTGAAGCCTTATCTTAAAAGTTAATATTAGGTTGAAAGGTGGATGGAGAAACTGGAGGAATCAGAAGTGAAACTTAGAATATCTGTCAAAGCTGCTGTTGTGTCAGCCTCCGTATTGGTATCCTTCATTATCTCTAATAATTTCATTCTCTGACTCCATATCTTACTTCCTAAGTTGCATATCTGACCCTTGTCTTTCTGTCAAAATTCAGGTGGGATACCTGTGGTTCGAGTACATATACAAGCTGGACAAAGTTACGTATAATAAATACCATCCTTACACATCATGGATTCCCATAACGTATGTTTATATTTTGAAAGATATGCCTGTTTGGATTATCGTATGAAAATATGCTCTGCTGATTTAGTTTTCTCTTCTAATATTTTGAACAGTGTGTACATTTGTCTCCGAAATGTCACTCAGCAATTCCGTAGTTTCTCCTTGACACTTTTTGCGTAAGTAGCTTTTGATGTATTCAACTAACTACTGGGTTCTCATTTTACTAGGAATGGATTTACTATAGATAAAATCTTCACAGGGTTGACAGTTTCAATTTTACATGCAATATATTTCACTATTTATGAATAATTTGCCATTGATTTATTAGGTGGCTTGGAAAGATTACACTGGAGACTTACATCTCACAAATCCACATTTGGTTAAGGTATGGCGTGTGTGATCTCTCTCCATGTTTCAAGCTTGGTGCATTATGCTTCCCAACTTTCTCAGTAGTATTTAGCAATCCGCCATGCTTGAGTAAATTGCAAATATTGTTGAATGGTGAGAGTGCAGTGCTATGATTTCCAATCTTGGTAATCCAGCCTAAATGCTCTACATCTAGTATATGTGGCTCAGCATGAGCTAGTCGCCCACTCTCTAGTCCAAAAGAGGATATTGATTCATCCTATAGAACTTGTAGCAAGGCAAGAAGTCTTATGTCTCCTGAGAGCAATTTGCTAATCAATTGCCTTCCTTTATCAGACATGAAGAAATGGTAGAATCATTAAAGCTCAAGAAAGATTAAACTATTTGCAAGGGTCTCAAAGGTCCAGTCTGGCAATGGAGCATCTTTTTGACATTGAGTTCCATGTTTGCATTTTTTTATGGGGGGATATTTTATGTTCTCTGTAATTTTATAATTCCATGTTATAGTTCCTTTGCCTTGTGATCTCCTGAGTCATATTAGCACTTCATTTATTAATATATCCTTGCATAGTTGATTGATTAGAAGAAAATAAAAAATAAAATAACATCTGAATGATGTATCAAAATTGCAGATCAAATGTGCCTGATGGACAGCCGAAATGGTTGCTGTCTCTTATCCCCGATTATCCGATGCTCAATTTCATGCTAACAACTGCCATATATGTTGCGGTATGTGATGCGCTGAACTTAAAATCAAAGTGTAGCCATACTAAGAATCGAAAATCATGAATCTGTCAACGTTTGCTATGCAGGTTTCATATAGGCTCTTTGAACTGACAAATACTCTGAAGACAGCTTTTGTGCCATCTAAAGACGATAAGCGCCTGTTACATAATGTGATTGCAGCAGCAACAATCTCAGTTGGCTTGTACTCTTTGGCCTTTGTGTTTCTCCAAGTTCCCCGTATGATGGTAAGCTGTTTATTGAAGTTGAGAAATCAGACTAGTATATGGTCTCTGCTACACCTTACTAGATCCAGATTATGTTGAGTTTCAAATGCTGTCTTTTAATAAATTGTTGTTTTTGGTTTGAGGCATTTGCCTGTATTATGAATCCCGTAACTAATCCTTGGCCATGATAATGCCGTTAAAGAAACAGGTATGAGAAGATCAACACTCGTAAACAAGGGTGAGCTTTCACAGCTAGGAGAATGTTGTGCAATATTCAGCTGGGAGAAACTTGTGTCAGTAAACCAGAGAACAACATTCAACACGTTGGTGCCATAGTAAAGAGGAGGAAAGAGGTTAAGCCAGCCACCTCCTATGTATATGAAAGGATAGGTATAATATTCAGCCTCCATTTAAGGTAATGTTTTGAACATAATGCATTTATTTGTCGGATAGAGGAACGTATTTGAACATTAGCAGTTTACTGAAAAATAGAATAAAAAAAAGTTAACCAATTGATTTTGTTGACATCTTTTTGATTTATGAATTTTGTAATTTAAAGATGTGTAGTCTGCAATGATTCTGGTTTCATTATTGCAATCATAAAATTCAAGTTTCAAGTTATTCTGTCTGAGTAGGCATAAACTTTTTAAGATAAATAAATCATTGGAGTCGATCCCAAAGGATAACATTCAAGTTTCAGAAGGATTTACGTGAGAATTCACCGTCATAGGCTCTGCAGGAAAAAACACAAGGAACTTTGCAGTTTTTCGCTCTTCTCTGGGGTTCTTGCCTCTCTGTCTGCTCTTCTTTCTGTTCCATTTTGCGATCCACTATCTCAAAATCTTTAAAACTCTGAATACTTGTTTACTTGTATGCTCAGGAATTGTTTTCAAGGTTTATCATATTGACCAGAATTGGAAACCAAGTCTTTTTAATTTGAGTGTCATGGTTCTTGGGTGATCATCATCACAGTGTGAAGTTCTAATTCATGCTTTGAGACACATTATTTGGTGTCCGCAATTAACAGGTTTTAATAGAATGCTAGTTCTCAGAAACTACATTTGTTCCCTCTGCAAATTGACATAGGAACACACAATGTTTCAAGTATATAACACAAACAAAACAGCAGCCATGTAAAAACAAACCTTTACATTACTAAACTTGATACGGTTGTTAATAAAAACCTGCTTAAAACTAGAGCATCACAAATGTGCAAAATCACCAAAGTTTAACCAGAATAATACGTTTAATCAGACTGTGATCGCAAAAAAACACCACCAAAATACGAGGCATTGAAGCTCAACCAGAGAATTCACAAAAATAATACCCAACAAACTGCCTAACTGAACCAGAGATTTGGTATCATGTTCAAGAATCCTCTCAGACATTTGAACTGGATCTGTATTCATATTGTCGCCTAACATCAACCTGAGAAAATCTTGTACAAAACCTCTGTCCATGGTAGATACTGCAGTTGAAGCCTTAGAAATAAAACCATTCTTTTTCCTAGTAGTAATAGTACTGCCCAAATATGTGATAGCACACATCTTGATGTAGTCAAGTTATCATGTCCCCATAATGTCTACAAAACCTAGTCACCATAGAAGCGCTAGACAAATAGTGATGATGTACCGATGCCAATTGGGTTTTAACTTCATTCAAAGAAAAACAGTGTGGAGTTTTACTTAATTTCAAGAAAAAAATACTTAATTCAAAGAAAAACTCTTTAGAGGCTGAAAGTTTTAGAGTTTCCAAACTTATTTAGAAGTAATCTTTAATCGTTATAAGCCAAAAAAAATAAAAAAATAAAAAACCTTATGAATGCATATCAAATAGAGTTGTCGGTTTGTATATATATATATATTTGTGTATTCGTGAGGCCAGATATGGTTAAAAACTTGTGCAAAAATACCACTAACTAATGCCTCTCTTTGTTGAATACACTGGAGTCTAGTGTTTTACTAATCTCACAACTTTATACCACAATCCATTTGGTTACTTTTATGCGACAAGTGAGCTCTCTGCTTTCTGTTAGTCTGTGGATAAACAACCATGACTAGGGGTGGGCATCTCGTACTGGTCTCATCCCCGTCCCGATTTTTTTCAGGTCCTTTGAGATTGATCAATCTCATTCTAATAGTCCCGTCCCGATCTAGAGTGGGATGAGATCAAGATGGATTCAATCCCGCCCATCCCGTTCCAAATTGAAAGAGATGGCAGTTAAGACTGCACCCATGGTCTCATATCCTCCCAAATTGCCACAAAACACCCCGCTTTCTCTTCACTTCACATAAATGGCACACCAAGCTTCTTCACGCAAGAAGCCAAAGCATTATCTAGTCCTAAGAAAATTTGTGAGTTTCATCACCAGTATGAACAAAAAAAAACCCTGGCAGTTCTTGTCAACTCGTGATTCTTGATAGAGTACCCATCCACTCTTCAAATGTTGTTGTTGCACCAACTAACAATGATCTGCGGCATATATCAATCAAGCAATTACAATTCCTCCGTTTTATCTAGACTGACTCCCTCTTCTTCAAGTAGTTTAACAAATGCCACTAACTTGGGATTAGATTTTTCTAAGCAACCAAGGACTTTCCCTACTTCCTCCATCTTTTTCACAGAGAGACGACCCTCTTTCAATTGAAACTTGAAACACCCTCAATATTAGGGGTGGGCATGGGTCTGGATACCACTTTTTTTTAGTAGAATCGTTTGGTCCTTGATCGGTTCAAATCGGGACAATTCGGGTCGGGACCATACCATCCCAAATTTGGTTTTTGAGCTTATGATTTTAGCAATGGCCCTTTAAACTTTTAAACTTATAAAATTAACTATGGTCCATGGCCCACATCTTGGATAATTTGTTTCTACTGACTGACAGAACTTGATTAAGAGCTTGGAATGTAAATTTCATCGTACAAAACCTTTGCGTGCAAATTTATCAGTGAAAATTTCAAATTATGTTCAAGAACATTCAGTGATATAACTTTTATGTTGGTTGTCATAACAAAACTGGCACAACGTGTGTGAGCATCACAGCGTTGATATAAATGCAATCAGAATATGCTAAAGTTCTTGCACAACAACGATTTGAGGAAGAAAAAAAACAGGTTCAGTCTAGATCACGTAATGGCTACCAAAACAAAATAATTTTCAAACAAGATGCAGAGGACATATCTTCTACCAATATCATATAAATTCATATCACAAGCGAGATATACACAAAGGAAACTAGTACATACTACTGACTTGAGGACCTACAGAAATGTAAAATACAACAAGCCAATTGGAGATTACACGAAAAGGGAGGAAACCATACTATATCTGCATACAGTGAAGCATTACAAGATGGGGCAGGGTTCACATTAATACAACAGATCGCAATCTCAAGCTCTTAACCTTTGCATTGGCTGACTGATACCTCCAATAGGTTGCATCTTCTGTTGGTGTATAAACCTTGGAGGCTTTAATTCATAAAGACATCCTAAAAAATTTAGCTCCTTAGGACTGACAAACAATAGACTACAACTTCCCTGATAAATTTGGGACTAAGAAGCGGCATTTCATTCAGAGGGGAGGGGGAATAGATGGCCGGCCGATCATCGAGAAGAAGAAGAATATGAAAGGGGAGGGGAAGAGATGGTCGGCCAGTCATCGATCGATTTGCTCAGAGAGAGCGAGGGGGAGAGGGCCGGCCAGCAGGTCGTGGTCATCGATCTATTTGCGCATAGGGAGAGGGAGTAATGGATGGACTGTCTGCTGCCAGCATTGCTTGGCAGTGGAGACTGTGGAGGCGAGGGAGAGGATAAAAAACTGAAATTTTGAACTCTGAAGAGTGAAGACTGAAGTTTATGCAAAGTTAGGGTTAGGGTTAGAGTTGGGCTTGCCCTTGAAGTAGGTCCACTACAGTATCTGGAACGGTCCAGGATGAAACGGAACTGCGTTTTTAGAACCGGATCCGTCCCGATTCCAAACGGTCCAGGACCGGGATGAAATTGTCGGAAACTGTTTTGGTATAGTTTAAAACGGTTCGAAACCATATCGGTCTGAATCGAAACATGATGGACCGAAAATCTTGCCCAACCCTACTCAATATATCATCAAACCTCTTGGCCCTCCCCAAACACTGAATCAAACTAGTGCACCCATCACATTAAGCTTAACACCAATCTTCTCCATTTCTTCGAACATAGACATTGTTTTCTCAACCTTTCCTCTACTCCCATAAATACACTGAGCATTGTTGTATATGTCCAACTATAAGAATGTGCCCAAACAAATCCTCAGCCTCCTCTTCCATCCCAAGATCAGCTCACATAATGTGTTGTAAACAACCATATTGGGTTTCAACCCCAACAGACTTCATTTCATCCAAAACATACCTAGTACCATCATAGTCACCAGCCTCACCAAACATTCCCTAAAACATAGAAATATGATCAGCTTCCACCCAGTACCCCTACCTCTCTCATATAAACTCAAAACCTGCTCTATCTTGCCCAACTTAGCATAAACATCTAAAGTAGCAAAGTCACCTCATCGGGCATCAAACCAGTCTTATACATCTTCTCAAACCACTCCAGGGTCTGTTTTTTAACTTTGCGCTGCAAGAAATTTTTAAGTGCCAAGTCATCCCATTCTGTCCCAAACTTGGATGGGTTGAAGTCGAGGTCAGTCCCATCCCATCATGTGCCCACCCGTAAACATGACAGATTTGCAAAATTTCAATTGCATTAACAATTTAAACCATATAATTGTTTAAATCGCCAGCTTATATCAAGTTGGAGTTGTAAACAGTTGCAAGATATACGCACGCACTAGTATTTCAAAACCTATGTTTGTAACTACATTCTCAGTTCAATTACACCATTCAATGTCCCAGTTCAATTACACCATTCCATGTCTCAACAATGACAGGATCTATAAGATCTGTGTGATTCTAAGAAACAATACATGGCACCTACCAGCTTAATGATCTAGATATGTCAAATTTTGTCAAAGGCTCTCTTTTAGTAAAGTACTAGAGGACACGAAAATAAATTTGACAAAAATTAAGTGAACATTGCATTTCTAGTTCTAGATGCGGGATCCCATATAAAGATCATGAGGATAACGAGCACTTTTCACTTCATGACAGAATCGTTACAAGAAACATTATAAAAAAAAAAAAAAAAAAAAAAAAAAAAAAAAAAAAAAAACCCTTTCATTTTCACTTCCTGCCCTTGTTCTCATCCCTTTCCCTCTCTCGCTTCTTATAGAGCTTCTCAAGAACACGCTTGGCCTCACATTGAGGGAAGTTTTCAAGATCATAATAGTGAGGTGCTATATCAACTAGCCTGTAAAAAAGGTGAAAGGTATCAGCGCGTTGATTACAATAACTGTTTTAATCGAATGCTATTGAAGCATTAAACTGTAAACATCTGACTAAGGTAAGCTAAACATAAAGATAAGTAGAAGGTGAGGTTAAGCATCTTTACCACTCCCCGCGAACATCAGTTACAGTACGAATGAAATTCCTGCTGGTTAAGACGTATTCATTGTATATAACCCATTCCGGTTTATGATCCAGGCAATTTGAAGGATGAAGGTGAACCACCTGAAAAAAAAATATAAGAATTAGATAGATTTTCTTGTTCTTCAAGGGTCCTATGAAGGACAAAGTATATATAATTATTAGAAAAGCGAGAAAAAAACTATAAAAGCATAAAGAAACACAGTGAGGTGAAACCAAGAACTCAAGAAGATATACCTGATTATCCTTAACGGTCAGATAATGACCAGTACGTTCTAGGTGAGCTACCTGCATAAAATATCCAGCCAACATAGCTTTCCGAATGTTGATATAATAATCACGGCTGTTAAAATCTGTGCTGCACATTTTGAGGTTAAATCTGGTCATGATCCGCATCAGTTGTTGGCGCACATTATCAGCATTCTTCATAGCCCTTTGATTGACAAAATTTTCATAACACCAGTTGGGATCTTCATCTGCCACATTCCACAAAAAAATCAATTAAAACACTAGACCATGCAGACTCAAAAAAAAAAAGAAAGTAAACAATAGCAGATTTTGGGACTTACTGTTTTGCTTGTACGCGTGATATACATTTAAAAGCGTCAAGTGATCCCCGTCGATGTGGCCGAACTGAGCTTTAGCTTCATCCGCAGCTTTTTGAGCCTCCCTAGGCCGGACAAAGCAATTGGGTACTAAAGAAAGAAATGGTTATCACAGAGGAGGCCCAGGGTGGTCAGCAGACATAGAGGCGAGATGACACCATTTGCTTCATGAGAGAATACTGAGAAACTGCAACTAAATGCACCAGCACTTTACTCAAAAGTTCCTACGGTACACTCCAACCAGTGGCATGGGACCTAGACAAGCTACTGCTGATGATAACCTAATTGCCTAAAATAAACTCTGCACGCATGCACATGTAGATGCACAAGCACTGTCACAGAGACAGGACTAGGCAAATTTCCTTCTAAGGCCATGCACTCAAAAAAAAAAAAAAGAATATAACAGTAACATATAACAACACATGCCCCAAAAAAATCATGCTTTCATGAAGGTTGCGGTGCCCTAAAAGCACAGCCTATGAGGTCATACGTATGTGAGGCTCAATGAAACATATATACATATACATATATGTGCTAAACTAAATGAGACACGATGATGCAGAGTCATAATTGAAATAATAAATAAATTTTATACGTACCAGATAGCATAGCTGAAATGGAGAGGATCTCATTCGAACAATTGAATCCTGGGCTCACAACAAGCATCTTTGACATTTGAGGATCCAAAGGAAACTCACTCATGATCTCTCCCAGCTTGGTCAAGTTCCCTTCATCATCCAGCGCACCCAGATAATTTAAGACCTCTAATGCTCGCATCAGTGTCTCAGGGGCAGGAGGATCCATAAAATCAAAATGGACCAGGTCATCAATGCCAAGTTTCTTTAAGGTAAGAACCGTATTTGCAAGATTTGACCTTAGTATTTCAGGATACGTCTGCGGCTGAAGATCATTATTGAAACTTCTCTCTGTGTACAATCTGAAGCATTTTCCAGGTTGTGTTCTTCCAGCACGCCCAGATCTCTGGTGAGCACTGGCTCTCGATATGGGTGAGACCAGCAAAGATTCTACACGAACGCGTGGATTGTAAACCTTTTGTTTAGCAAATCCAGGGTCAATAACATAAACAATACCATCGATTGTAAGGGAAGTTTCTGCTATGTTGGTAGAAACTACAATCTTCCTTCCAGGAGGACCACCCTCCTTCACTGGAGGTGGAGCTGCCTCAAAAATCTTCTGCTGCATAGCTGGTGGCAGCGTAGAATAGAGTGGAACTACTTTCACAGGCCCAACCTGATCACCCATGTTCCCTACCTCTTTTGCAATTTTTTTACACGCGTCTTCAATCTCTTCCTCTCCTGTAAGGAAAACAAGTATGTCACCTGCAGGTTCACACATGTGTATCTGGACAACTGTTCGAATAGCAGCTTCCAGGTAATCCCTCTCGGGCTCCTGAGTATAGAAAATTTCCACTGGGAAAAGCCTTCCTGGAACTTTCATTAGCGGGGCACCACTGAAATAACCCTGGAACTTCTCAGCCTCAAGTGTGGCACTCATAACCACCAGTTTCAAATCTGGCCTGTTCCTTAATACTTCCTTTAAAAGTCCAAACAAAACATCCGTTGCTAAAGTCCTTTCATGAGCTTCATCCAGAATTATAACCTTATATTGTTCCAAGAGTGGATCATTCATAGCTTCTCTTAAAAGCATACCATCAGTTAAATACCTGCCACGCATATCAGATACAGAATAAGTATAAACGTAGGCAGAAAAGGAAACAACGAATATTTCAGAAGAAAGAATAAGTTGAGGGGGAAATGAAGTTAATAGAAAGGAGAAATATCTTACTTGAGAACCGTCTTCGCACTGCTGCGATCTTCAAAACGGATGCTATAACCAACTTCTTCACCAATAGTTACATCCATCTCTTCAGCAACACGTTGGGAAACAGACATTGCAGCCACTCGACGTGGCTGAGTGCAAGCAACCAACTTTTTGCGTCTCTCTGGAGTCTCTGATTCTCCAGATTCAAGAACAAACTGAGGAATCTGTGAAACAAAAACACTTGTATGTTAAATCTCCAAGGTATGCCTTTTGAAACATCCTCCTTAAAACTTTTCATGCAGTGCCAAAGTGTATTACATTGGGAGATTCCATTTAAGTAACATAATTACTATCAGTCATCTACTATTTATACTTTTGGTTTTTACACGAATCAAAATTCGAGGGGTAAAACCTTATTTATTCTTAGAAACATTAACTTTCAATGAGTTCCCCCTAATCTTAAGTTTCAAGGGTATACCTTATTTGTTATTTGTAAAATAATCTAACCATCCAAGTATAATTTAAGTATATCATAGCCGACTGCACCGTGGTCACACCCATTGAATGAGTTGAATGAGCTGAATTACTTACTTAGAAGCTGAATTACTTACTTAGAAGGGCCAACTTTAAGAGTTATGAAAGCCACGATTGGGACAGTATCACAATTCAAAGGCCATAGCAGCTACTGATGAATATGGTGTCTAGAAAATCAAGTATATTATTACAAGAAGCTAATCATAATCAATAAAACGGAATAACTGATGACCGCACATCACACTTTCTACTCTTCCCCGTATGAAGAGAAAAGGTGAAAATAAGCAATTGAGCTCTTGCAAGAGATTTTATTGCCAGGGTCAAGCAAGTCAATCAAAGCAAGCAATATACTCCAGTATAATGACCCCCACCCCCACCCCATTCATAGAGAGTTATGAATTGAACATATTTCCGAGAAAACAGTCAAATACAGAGCTGCGAGCTTCTGAAATCTAGTGTAACCAACAGATTGTGAGGGGAGTTTTATTTTATTCTATCGTTTTTCATTCTAATTAGAGGCGGTATGAATTTTACAAAATATGATCTCGACACAAATTTATCATCCAAATTCAACATAAACAAACTTCAAACGCTGCAAACACCAACAATACGAACCATCTAAAAAAAGCAATTTAAAGTTATTTAGGTTAGGGCAAACCTGAGTGGTTTTGCCACTACCGGTCTCTCCAACAAGAATCAAAGTCTGGTTGGCATTCAAAGCGTGCAAGAACTCGTCTTTCTGCTGCCACACGGGGAGAGTCTTCCGCTTCTCAAGAATCTCGTAGTATCGCAGTGAATATGGGCGCCCGTTCCACCGATTGATGAGCGGGTTGGCGTTTTGAGCGGCTCCGTTCATCTTCGACAGCTTCACACCGGACACGGTCGTCTCGTCCACTACGTCGAACAAGCTCACCTTTCTCTTCCTCTCTGTCATACTTCGATCGATCACCAAGTTTGGGAATCCAATATGGTTTCGAATGAAATGAAACCCTAGAGAGTGAGGGATTTAGGGCTTGTGTTGGTTTCTTGGTTTAGTCCCATTTTATTTGCGAAGAGTTTAGTCATATTTCCAAATTAGCCCTGAAGAGTCACTGAAATTACATATAACTTTTATTATGTTGACACCACCGGATCAACTGAAACGCACCACCACCACCTTTTTTTATGTGCTAAAGCACACCACCCCTCACCTTTCCTTCTTTACTTTCTCTTTTCTCTTCACATAAACATCAACAGACGGAGTAGGACCAACCCACCCACACCGCTACTGCCACTGCCAACCGCACCACTTGCAACACCACCTCTTCTCCTTTGTTCTTCTTTTTCTTTTTTGTTGTTGTTCTTCTTCTCCTCTTTTCATCTTCTTATTTGTTCTTCTTCCCTCCTCCCCACCTCCTTCTCTTCTTTTTGTTATTCTCCTTCTCCCTTGAGCAGGTTCTTGTGCTCAAAGGGGTTCTCCACTCACAAGAGCCTGCGCGAGGGCCAATGTTTTTTCTGCTCGAGCAGGTTCCTTCAAGTGGAGGAATCTGCTTAAGGGCGAAGGAGGAAAAAAACAGGGGAAGAAGAGGAAGAAGAGATGTGGCCAACGAATGGGGCGATGCGGTGGTGTTGTTGTTCTTGAAAGGGTGAGAGGAATGAGAGAAATTGAAGAAAATTGATTTATATTGATGGTATCCTTCAATAGATAGCGGTGCCCAACAACAATGTGGTGACGTCCTTCAACGAAAATGGTGGTGTCAAAAAGTCAGAACCTTTTATTATAAGCTCTATTGACACTTGACCAATTACAAAATGATTTCTACATTTCTTGATAGTTGACAGTGGTTGTAAACATGAGCGGATCTACCTTGAAGTTAAGGGGGGCAATCCTTAGCTTTTTAAGAAATTTCACCAAACTAACAATATTTATAATTTTGCCCCCCTTTAAAATTTTAGATTGCCCCCTCTCATAAATAATAAAATACAAATATACACAAAATCGCAAACCCTTCGCAAGTTCGCAAACCTTCGCAAGTTCACCTCTCCACCTTCTCAGTTGCCCAAAATGATTTTGACAAAGATCGATTTTCTCCAATCTCCTCCAATCGCACAAGACGATTTCAACGGAGATTGATTTCTCCAATCACACAATAAGATTTCGATTAGACATAGATTGATTTATGGAGGTGGTCTTACTCTCTCTCTTGCTTGTTTGCTCCTCATCGACACTATTCAATCTTCACAGTAGCCTGCTTCAGCTAAGCAATTAGACAGTAACATTCTTAATATTAACAATTGTCCACCAATTGAAGCTCAGTTGATCGGACATCAACTCTCCTTTTAAGAGGTCGTAGTTTCGAGACTCACCAGTTAAGATTTTGTGAGTTTTCAACTGATTATCCGTGGATAAACCGTCTTCATGCAAGGTGGAGACAATGGACCAGAGCGAAAGCAAGTCTCCCTACGAGATAGAAGTGACGAGGATATTAAGTGACAACAATATTGTAGCCTTCGAGCCTGGTTTGGTAAACCCTATAGGGTCAGTTATATAGCATTCGGGCATGGATTACAACGCAGAGGATATTAAGTGGCAACAATATTGTAGCATTCGGGTCTGGTTTGGTAAACCCTATGAACATGAGAACTCGAAGAGAGTTTTTACTAAAATCCAATGTGCAACAACATTGACACATAAAATATGTTTCTCTTGTACTACTTTTGAAACTTTGTTTTAATCATATTTATTTATTTATTTTAAAAATTAAATTATCTGTGATTTATTTTTTTGCCCCCCTTTGTCTACAATCCTGGCTCCGCCCCTGGTTGTAAAGTGCTAACTGCTAAACATCCTCGAGGTAAAAAGGGTTTAGAGGTAAGAGTTGTTTTCATTGCTAAGTTTAGTAATCTTCACCTTTAGAAACTTGTACTACAACCACTTTTCTTCAAGAGTTGTCTACACGATATGTAAGCTGCTCCGAGTCAGTACCATGAATTTTGTCATATTTTCTCTCATTTGCTCTGTTTTTATGGTTCTAGCTTTCTTTCTTCTTGACAATTCACAACCACAAAAACAATAATCTTTCAGGCATTTTCAATTTTCCACGAGAGATGCTCTAATGAAAAGAAAAATTTACCACCTCCTCATCACCCAAGCTTAGAATCCCTCAATCACCTTGTTTTGGGCAAGGGTAAACACTTGCACTATATACAGATCCGAAGTGCACACCACCAGCTTTGGTGTGATAATAGGTTACATGAACTGTTCTAATCGCTTGATGATTTCCATAAAACTTTTCAACCAACCTTTTGGTCCAAGTACGATAATAAAACAGATCCAGCAAAATAATCATCCCATCATTTGCATTAAAAAAAAAAACAAATAAGTTTAAAATAATTAACCATAATAAAACACAGTCAAAAAGTTTTGAATCTATGAACTAACAGTACAACAGATGAAAAAGGAAGATCGAATTGCAAATGGTACAAATTGACATCTAAAGTTGACCTCACACAGAGCCTAAACCTCTTGGTTTGCAAAGTTCCTATGTTGATTCCAAAGAGAACTTACATGATTCCATGACACAATAATGATACAGCTAATCCACCGATGATTCAAATCTTAAATTTTCTACAAAAAAGCACATAATTAGGGGTTATAAGAGAGGAGTTGATACGACCATTCAAGACCAGTCTTCAACCCCAATGCTCTCATCCTCATCGCTTGGCTGGTCTGTCATCATCATCCTCCCCACTGTCGGCATTGTCAGAGTCGTCGTCTTTACTGGATCTCTTCCTCTTCGCTGAAACCTCACCCTTTCCAGCAGCACCATCGTCCTCATCGACTTCTTCAATCTCCTCATCATCAGCCTCACCATTCTCCTCTGGTTCAAAATCACTAGCATCTTCCTCATCTTCTGCCCGACCTACTGGCTGGACTAGGTACTCCGTTCCCATATCCTCCTATATGAAATTTTATGGAAAAAAAAAAAAAGGATTCAGAAAACAGTGACTTGTCATTAAGAAATAAGAGAAACTGATTGAGGTGAAATGTTATCACGGTAATGACATATTTAACACTGTCCAATGGCATTTTACAGAATTCTAATCAAGAATGCGAGATATTCATACCATAATAACAATCTATCATAAAGCAGAGTGCAGTGTCATAAAATTGGAATATCAGTTCATCAACCTATCAACGACTAAAGTACTGTAATCACTGCATCTCAAAATCCTATTTGAAATAAACACAAGAAACAAAATTTAAGACAATTACTGGGCAATAAAAGAAAACTTGACAAATAACTTAAAAAGACAGTACTTATGTGAGAGTTTAAGCAGTTCAATTAGAATAAATAACTTTCAAATGCAAAAGTGGAGTGGAAAAGTAGTGTCCTAAAACAATGGTGACGTGCCAAAATTATGGAAAGCCGACTACTGAAAAAAACAAGGTTCAGTCAAAGCATTTAAATGGGATTGAAACCTAAGAAGCTTCCCTTCCAATAGAGAATGACAATGGGGCAAGAATAGATAAGGCTCCAGCCGTTGTTGATTTTGGGGGGATATGAGTCATGACAATCATAGCTTTAAGGATGATTTTGTTACTAAATAGATATGCATTTAGCACAACAATTTATATCTGAATTTGGCAGAAGAGAAAATGTGCAATGGAAATTGCATCAAATAAGCCAATGAAATGATGGGTGATGGATAATACCATTCATCTCCAGGGGGTGTGGGCTTAATGGTTAATGATCAATTTGGATGGTTTACCGTGAAAGTTTTAGGATTCCTTATTAAGCACATAACAGATTCATAAGATATTGATTCTCATTCAACCACGAATTAAATACCTTACAGTTACATGCATTCTCCATTCAAACTAAATACCTTACAGTTACATGCATCACCAAAAACAAAACTGCAATGATTTAAATGAACATACATAACGCCAAACTTTGAACTTATTTTCTCTGTTTCACAGACAAGCTTATGAAGAGAATGCATGTAACCAATCAAGAAAATTGCCTATTTTTTGTATACCTAGTAGAATACAAACAGAGGGGAAAGTATTCACTTTTTCCTCAGATTAATTTGCGGAGCTAATTCAGATCAAGAGACCAGGCAGATCCAAAACTGAAGAAATCAGAAATAAAAGAAGCCAAGATATTAATTAAGAAAAATCAAAGTGGTAAAAGGAATATAATTTTCTCTGACTTTTACAAATACAGCAACACACCCCCTTAAAATTTTCAAACTCAATTTTTTTAATAGGGAATATTAGTGAATAGTATCCAAACAGTAGTAAATAGTAGCTACTTGCCCCCCTAAAATATGCTACTTAATTTTTGTCCCCTCCACTTTGCCCCCTCTTTGGGAACTTCCTGGCTCCGCCCTTGCATTTGGACACAATTCAATCTTGGTCGTAAATGACATTTGAAGGACATTAGACTTTTACAGAAAATTAATAAATTTGCTAAGGGGTACGTTTTTAATCTTAAACCACATGCATTCAATTAGAAATTTTGATTTTTGATTTGTTTATTTTCAATGGAGTAACACCATTGGAAGTTGGAATAACACACAATCTATCTCATTCAACACTTAACAGCAAGCAGATCATATTTATGCATGGATTCTCCAGTCAAGCTCCTAACACAACACAGTTGAAATCATAACTTGCAGCCCAATGGGAACTGCTAGGGCAAGGAACCATTTCCCCATTTCAATACACAGCCTTCCAATTGAACGCACGATACCATCAAGCTATGCAGCCTTGTTGATTTGCATTTAGACAACAAAATTGGTGAAGCACAAATGTAGAAAATATGAAATACAAAGAACCCGCAAAAAAAAATCAATAAAATAAAAAAAACAACCACATCCAACTCAAAAAAATACAATAATGATATATTTTTTCTACAATTGTCGTGCAATGCACACTTAAATGTATATTACAACATAAACAATAATGATATGCAACAGTCAAAATAAAAATCTTTGTAAACCGAACAAGTGATAATATAAGATACAATGCACTCCAATAATAAACACCCCCCATGATATTGACTCAAAACTGCGTTTATCTGGATTAAATTCAAACAAGCACCAGAGGTTGTATTAAGTGCATTCAATTGCTCATCCAAAAATCACATATGCAACATTTAATTTAGTAAGCACAAAAGTAATGCACTCGTAACAACCACCGGTACATGCCCGAGTTGGATCCACAACAATGCAATAGTGAATCACTAATACAGGGCACTTTCTGTGTTTCTAATTTTAACATATTTACTTATTCATTTTTTAAGATCCAATAGCAAGGAACTAAATAAATTTCATGTATTGCTAAATCAATAACTTATTCAAGACCAGAATTGCTTCAGACTATTACACAACATATAGAAAATAAAATATTGGTTGAAGCCCCCAAACCTATATAGCAATCCCAGTCAAACAAGCTTCATCCTACAATACTGCTTTCAGTTGGATATTTATGAGAAAATCAAACAAACTAAACCCTTCTTTCTTTGTGAGAGAATTTGAGATTGTTGTGCAACGTAGAGTTTAGTTCTACTGCTTACAAACCTAGTTGTCTTCAATGAGAAGTAGGTACGAGTAGTTTCTAGGGTCACGCCTTCGACACATAACTAACTAAGACATAATAATCCTGACAAGTTCATGTGTCATATAACTAACTAGCCTTTCAAGGTGTTCAAACACATAAGCAGCATGGAGAAGAGGTAAGATATGTTACTCGAACCCAAGTTAGGTTTATTCCCCCTACTCATCCTGATACAAAGTTACTTCCCATACTCGTCCTATCGAGGCCACTATCCACATAAACCATAATTCCTGCATTTTACAACTGGCTAAAAGAATAGCTTCTTAAAGCAACAAACTTGTAACACTGCTTTACTAACACAGAATCAATATCTAAACCAAAGAAAAACACCAAGCCACATACCATGCTACATCTTAAGTTCTTAACACAACTAGTTCATCAATCTATCAAGTTCATAACATAAGTAATTTGACAAGTTTGGAGTAAGAATATTTCGTGCTTTACTTTACAACATGCTCAAATCCTTGAGTAATTTTTCACGAATTATGACATTTTCCCTATTTTACTACAATTCACATACAAAACCTTAGTTGATACAAGCACTAGAACACGAACATACAGAGTATAACTAAGCAAATATTTACTCACATATCGAATCAATAACACAAATTTACCTCGTCGTCCTCTCCTTCTTCCTCATCATCATCGCTTGCCTCCTCATCGTCATCATCGTCGTCGTCGTCATCATCGTCATCTCCATCTTCATAATCTGCTTCATCCTCCTCATCATCGTCACTCACAGATTGAACCTTCGGAGCAGGCTCCACCTCCTTGACATCCTCCTCATCATCTTCTCCTTCATCCTCCTCCTCCTCGTCATCATCGTCTACGTCTTCCTCTTCCTCGCTCTCCACCTCGTCTTCTTCCTTCTCAACGTCGTCGTCAACTTCTCCATTCAAAGCGCCGATTTCGCTCTCCTTCACTTCTTCTTCAATGAACTCAGCCATCTTCATCTTTGAAACCCTAATCTTGCGCGGCAGAGTTTCTTCAGTATTGTGATAGAGAGAGGAGAGAGCTTTCTCTGAGTCCTTACAGTAGTTCTTCGACCGACGATCTCAGCCGTTGAAAGAAATATCGACGCGGATCGATGACGTGGAAGGGAAACGAACGGTGTAGATACTTTCAAAGATTTCAATAGTGTTCTAGGGTTTTGCAAAGCCCTTAAATCCTTTCTCACGTGTGAATGGTACGTAATGGACATCTGCTATGTGCATCCACGGCATCTACCTCATTTTACCATCAATTGAATCTCACCACCACTTTTACTCTTTTTTTTTTTTGGAAGGCGAGCGGGGTTATTTAGGATCCCCAAACCTCAAAAAATAATCAGTGTTACATTCTCAAATATCGCTTGCCTATCCTATCCTCATACACAATTTTTTTCAGATCCTCTGCAAAGGAACTTGGAATGATCTCCATAAAGACGTTGTTAGGAATTAAACTTGCCAATCTGTCCGCAGCCCTGTTGGTTTCTCTATACGCATGAGTGATTGTGTACTCTTCAAGTGTACCAATAATTCTGAACATTATGTGTCTTAGGTCCCATGCAACTGTTCTATCCTTGGTCAGATACTCAAATACTGTGGTCGAATCAGTTGTGACAACTAATTTGTCGATGCTGTATTGCTGAGCTAGCTTAAGACCTGCTTCGACTCCTTGAAGCTCATGCTTAAGCACTGTTGTCCCTGTTATAGACCCCGTGCAGGCTGCAACAACATCCCCTGCATCATTCCTTATTAAGGCATCGTAACCACCATTAGCACCTTGCAGTGAACCATCAGAATTGCACTTAAACCAGCCTGTGGGAGGCTTGTCCCATTGACATGTTATAGGAGGCTTGGTTTTGTATAACACATCCATACTCCATCGACCAAATAGCTGCCTATTATGGTTATTGTCTTCTACAATCAGCTCTTCTTGGCCGAATTTGAGACGAATGTCATTATATAATTGATGAACAAGTTGGAATCCTGTGTTATATTTTTGTTGGTACAGGCGATTGTTCCTTTCCATCCACAGATTGTAAATCCTGCATTCAGCACCAGTTTTTTGAACTGGGCAGCATGACTAGTTCCCCGAAAGTGCTGAGTACACCATATGAACTCATCATCCCAGCATCCAATCTGTCTCGTATAACATAATTGGCCTAGCATTCTGTTCCAGACGTAATTTGAGTACCTGCATGCGAAGAATAGGTGATCCAGAGTCTCCCTGTCTCTATTACACAGGGAACATGTGTCAACTTGAGTGATACCTCATTCCTTTAATTTGCTCAGAGACTTCAAAGCGCCGTGAGTCAGTAGCCATGTAATGAAGCTATGTCTAGGAATGTTTCCCTTGAACCAGACCACTGACGCCCATTCTACTCTTGCTCGACGCTTCCTGATAGCTTCGTAGGTAGCTTTTAATTGAAAGGATCCATCATTCCCAGCAGTCCAAACAACCTTATCAGTCCTAGTTGCATCAAGCTCCACTTTTCCTAGGTGACTAGCAATTTCAGTAACACAATTCTGCACACTCTGTGGGATGTGCCAGTTGGTGTTCCTGATTAGAGCCGAGACTTTCGCGTTCTTGTGCAAGGTAGAGTCATACAAGAGCTCCTGTGGGAATTCATCAATCAGAATGCCTTTCGATGCCAGGGCTCCTTCCAAAATAGTGTTCCTTCGCCATTTCCTATGGAATGTAGAGCTAGTTGCGATGCTTTCTCTCTGTTGCCCAGGATTCGTCGCCAACACCACGAGGCTTCCTTAGGCACTCCCATGATCCAAAAGTCCTTGTGCTTGATTAAGTGTTTTGTAACCCACTGAACCCAGACTGAGTTCTTTTTCGACACTATGCTCCATATATGTTTCATGCAAGATGCCTCATTCCCAAGTCTGATATCTCTTATACCCAGTCCTCCTTCATTATAGGGCAAACATATTTTTTTCCCAGCTAACCATAGCCTTATTGGTGCATACATCATTGCCTGACCATAAAAAGCTTCTAAGTACTGCGTTGATGCAATCTAGAGTGTGTTTTGGTAGCCCAAAGCAAGCTGTCCAGTAGATATGCATAGAGGTCAGGATTGATTTTATAAGAACTAACCGTCCCGCATACGACAAAAACTTATTTTTCCATGAGTTAATTCTTTTCTTGATCTTCTCTATAATAGGGGCACATTGGAGGTGTGACAGGGTCGAGGACACCATTGGAAGGCTGAGATACTTCACTGGAAGGCTGCCTGCCGAGAATTGTAACTGTTCTATAATGCTGCTTTGTTCCTGACCTTGAACCCCTGCAAAAAATGGCTGGCTCTTATCACAATTTACTTCCAATCCTGTACAAGCTTTGAACGTAGATAGAGAATCAGCTAGAGCTTTCGCTGAGTTGCAGTCCCCATGGAAGAAAGCAATCAGGTCATCCGCAAAGCATAGGTGAGTGATGACAGGATCCTTGCACCTATAATGAAGCTTATATTGTCATGCCTGCACTTGGTTCCTGAGCAAAACATGCAGTATTTCCATGACCATAACAAATAAGTACGGGGACATAGGACATCCTTGACGGATACCCCTAGTTGCTTTGATATATCCCTTTGGCGACCCATTGATACAAATCGAAAATTTAGGGGTTGTAATGCACTCCTGTACCCGATCAATGAACTATGGAGGAAACCCGAGCTTACCCAGCAGGTGTGTTATAGCATCCCATCTAACCATGTCATAGGTTTTCAAAAATCAATCTTCGCCGCACATCTAGGGGATCCCGTATCTCGGTGATAATTACGGACAAGCTCATGAGTTAACAGAATGTTATCTTGGATGTATCGACCTTGGATGAATGCTGATTGTGAGCTGCTGACTACCCTTTTGACAGCCTCTTTCATTCTATTGGTTAGTATCTTAGTGATACATTTGTAGATCACATTCCAGCAAGCAATGGGTCTGTAAGCACTAAAGTATGAGGCATTAGGTACCTTAGGAATAAGCGTAACATTGGTTTCATTTACCTCACCCAATAGCTTTGATGTCCTGAAGAAATGTGTCACTGCTCTTACAAAGGCGTTGCCTACGGTGCGCCATGCATGTTTGAAAAACAAGGATGAGAATCCGTCGGGTCCAGGAGATTTGTCTGAGTCAATAGCGGCTAGTGTCTCCACTATTTCCTCTCTGGTTATTTGCTTAATGAGCTCGGTCCCCATATCAGCAGTGACTACATTTTCAAACTCTAGACTGTCAATGATGGTTGGATCATAATTAGAGTCATGGTTACCTGCAAAGATGCTACCAAAATAGCGGATGCACTCCTCTTCTATTGCAGTTGGTTCTTTTAGTTTTGCATCTAGACTGTTGTAAATGCTCATGATCTTGTTTTGTAATCTCCGCTCCCGGACCAAACCATGAAAATAAGCATTATTCTGATCGCCTTCTGAGAACAAGGTGGATCTAGATTTCTGTATGAGTTCTGATTCTACTTGTCTAGCTGCTTTGGCATACTCTCTGACCGCAATGCGCTCCGCCTGCACTAGAGATTCAGCAATAGGGGTGATCGAATAGAGTTCTGGGCATGTTGCATTCGTTCTCTTGCTTTCTCAACTACTGTAGTCGCTCTATTAAATCCATTATTGCGCCACACAGTTAGACACAATTTCACATTATTGAGTTTCTGTACCAACCTGTACATGGGGTTCCCTATAACACGTATGTTCCACTATTTTGTGAAACCCATTTTCATAAACCCAGTAGTTGTAAAACTTAAATGGAACGGGACCTCGGTGTTTATTATCATATAGCGTTACTGTCATAGGAGCATGGTATGAAATTCCTGCATTCAAGAATTCAGCTTCAGCGTCTGGGAACTGTTGCCATTGTGTGTTCACCAGGACCCTATATATTTTGGAGGTAACTCTATTTGCTCCCACTTGGTTATTACACCATGTGAAGTAATTTCCCCTGTATCGACAGTCATATAGGCTAGCTTGAGTGACACAGTTAAGGAAGTCTAGTGCACCACCCTGTCGAGTTTCGGCTCGTCCCAAGCGTTCCGTTGGGTGCAAGATTGCATTAAAGTCACCTAATAGCACCCCAAGAAGTAGCTCTTGTATTTGCAGACTGTTGTAGTTCTTGCCACAAATGTTGTCTAACTATGTAATCATTACTACTATAAATGAAACTAAGATTACAGTGGAGACCATTAGTCCAATGTGCAGTGATAGTTATTGCCTGACTAATAATTGAGAGAACTTGAATTGTTACCTGATTAGGGTCCCATCCGACCCATACTCGTCCACTGTTAACTGCGTCGCCATTGTCAATCCACTTCCATTCACGCATGAGTGACCTTTGAATCGAGCTCTTCTTGGTTTCCATAACTTTAGTCTCAACAATTCCTACAACTTGTAACTTTTGTTTCTTAATAAATTCTCTCACTTCCTGCTGTTTTAGAGACTCATTCAGCCCCCTAATGTTCCAACACCCCGCTTTAATCATCATAAACCAATTGTGTGGAGAGCTGCTTGACTCCTGTGGGTCCTGTTCTAGTTGCATAGTTTGTAGTCTGTGCTTGGTGAGTAATGTCTTTGAGTTTATTGACAATTCTTTGCATTTTGAGTGTCACCATGGGTAGGGGTGGGCATCCCATCCCGCAATCCCGTTCCCGTCCCGATCCCGTCCCGTCCCGATTTTTTCGAGTCTTAATGGGATTGAATAATTTCATCCCGATCTCGTCCCGTCCCGATCTAGAATGGGATGGGATGGGATGGAGATTTTCAATCCCGCCAATATCGTCCCGTCCCGAACTAATTTATTAATATTTTTATTTAATTATTAATATGGAGTGAATGGCAATTCTTACTCTAAGAGTAATACAGTGAAATGTAGAAGTGTTTGCTTTGATACGTGCCAGTCACCATTTATGTATTTTCAGATTCACATTTCACATTCTTATGATTAATATGAGTGATGGATTCTATGGAAATAGGTACCAGTTTAAAGAATGATAGGGGAAAATGACAACTTGTCAATTTGTACCTGAGCATCAAGAATGTCGCATCATGAAGGATTTATTGGAAAAATGGTTATGGATGGTCAGAAAGGTAGAGAATGCTTCATATAGAAGGGTTATTTTAGTAAAAATGAGAGTGGAGTTGGTAGGTGGGATGTGCAGAGGTTAGAGTTTCATATGTGTGGGGGTGTGGTCCGTGTGGAAGAGTATCATGAATGGGGTGTATCAATAGGGAAAAACAATTTGGTTCAGTTTAGGTTCTCCTGATTGGGTTCGGGGAATGCTTCTTTGTAATGCATTATTACAGTTAATGACATTCGTGAGCAACGTAGGAGTTCATAAGCACCATTGTTTCATCGATAATTTTGACTATTTGTGAAACTTGAAGCTGAGGTTGGAACAGAATGAACTCCTATGTTTATTACAGTTAATGACTCCCACATCTGATCAATAGAAAATTAGATGAGTTCCTTAGTTAATCCTGTTACATTGTTCATTGAGTTTGGAGTTTTTTTGGGTTCCATTTCCCCCAAATGTTAAAAGTTGTGGCATCTTATGTTTGGAGTTTTTTTGAGTTCCTTAGCACGCTGATCCCGTCCCGAACCCGTTTGGGATGGGACGAGGTCGGGATGAGGTTTTTCCCATCCTGTCCCGTCCCGATCCCGTATGAACGGGATGGGATAGGGATGGGTATTTCTCGTCCCATCCCGTCCCGTGCCCACCCCTAACCATGGGTGCTTCACTTGCTAGCGCTGTGACCTCCAAGACTTCATTAGTAGGTTCCATTTCATCACTCGGTCCAGTGCCTGATCCCAATGTGATATCTCCTGCTGGTATCAGTTGCATGTCATTGTGCTCTGCCTGTAAGTTGTTGTCCGTGCTTCCTTTGGTGCTAGGGTCAGTACCCCTCTCAGTGTCCATTTCAGTAGTATCATTCCCATTCTTTGATGTTTCATTCGCTTTGCTTCCTCTTGGTTTAAAGGCATGCTTTCCCTGGGCAATAGTCCAGCCATCTGCATCCTGTTGGGCATCCTGTTGTGCATCCCGTCGGGCAGTAGGCACTTGTCTACCTGTTGCTCGCCATACCTTTGTCATTGGTCTCTGGTTTTGCTTGGGGCATTTTTGCTTCGAGTGCCCAAACACTGCACACGTATAGCATTTGATCGGGACCAAGGCATATTCTACTTCAACCATTCTTGTGATTTCATTATTAATTACCACAGGGATCTCATTGGGCATCTGATCATTAACTACCACTTCAACACAGACTCTAGCGAATGCCATTTTTTAGCCTTCCTCGGTGTTCTTATCGAGCATTATTGGTACACCTATGACACTCGCTATTTTTTGGATTCCTTATGGATTCCATAAAAAAGAGGAACTTTTTTAAGCGTGATCCATATGGGGACAGATTTGAGATCCTTTGCATCGTCTTCCATTGCATATGACCATGGCCTTATAATAAAAAGTCTGCTCGCAATGTGTAAGGATCCAGTTTCCATAGCATTGTTCCTGTCTGTTTCGTCTTTGAACTTGAAGACAAAGGTCCTCTCGCCATGTAGAGTCATCTCAAAGTTCCTGGTGCCCCAGGCTTTGAATAATGATTCCTTCACACATAGTTGAACGCCAATCGTTTCCCAACAAATCTACCAATGAGGAGCTTCTCACATTCAGCAACTCTTCCTGCAAACTCTGAGGTCTGAATTTGGACTACCTTTTTACCATCAACAAGTGTAGGCGGCTCAAATTTTAGCTTGGTTGTTCCTACAAATTTCCCTAGCTTGAGTTTAGAAGCCCAAGTACTTGTGGGATTACTAGTACCTAGATTCTCACGCGGCCCTGCATAGGCCGCGCAATCGCCTCAGTTTTTGTTAGGATCTTAACAATGGCCTGCAGTGAGCCGTAACAGTCCAGATCTATCGTCTAGTTTGGGGTTCTGAAGAACCCATTGTATCGCTTTTTCCTGGTCTTTGGTCAGTTCGCCTAGGTTGTTCAATAGGTCCTTAGACAGCCTTCCCTGAGAAGGTTGTTCAACATCGACTCCCCTAGTAACATCAAGTGGTCCTCCATCAGAAGTTAGGAGGCCTTTGTTTCCTGTTTCAATCGCTTCTGCGTCCATACTCAATGTACTAGTCATCCTTGTCTGTGCAGGACTTCATAGATCATGGAGTTTGATGCAAAACAAAGCGATAAACAGTCAACTAAATCTACTGTAAATGAACAGTAACTCGAATCTACTGTAGCAACAATATATCGAGGTTACTAAAGATCGAAGTTGGCTTCTTCCCCAAACCCTAGCTTTCTAACTCTTTTCTTGTTGTAAATATTCAATATTTCTCATCACGAATTCTCATACTATTGTTTGCCCAAACACTTTTACTCTTTCTCATCACGAATTCTCATACTATTGTTTGCAAGAACCTAGGGATGGCAACATGGTGGATTGGGGCGGATTTGGGCAAATCCATCCCCACCCCGCTAGGGATCATGGATCTTCGAATCTGCCCCACATATCCGTTTATACATATTTTAAAAAACCACCCCCGTTCCGGTTGGATTAGTAGACGTCTGCCCTGCCCCAAATACCCGTTAAAAAATATTCTTTTCAACGTCATGAATGTGTTCATGGTTGGATCCAAACTAGTTAAATATATACTCTGTTTGAATAACAACATAATAGGGGGTTAGGTGAGAGAGTTTTCTGATAGGGTTTTCCGATCATCTGAGTTTTCCGGTTGTCTGAGTTTCAATTGCAAGCAAACTTGAATCAAACGCGATCTTTTGTCCTCAGTATCGCCTTTCAGTCCTCCTTCAATCGGATTTAATTTTCTTTCATCTATTTATATACCTATCCTCATCTATATTTTTATCTTTCTATCCAACAATTTCTATTCCTCCTTTTTACTTTGCTAGCCGAGTATTGTATTGTTTTTCTTCTCAGTTCACTCTCCTTTACTTTTCTCTCATCTTCCTTTTTTCTTGGGAATTTTCCAGTCTAGTTTCCTGTAACTGGTTTTCTTTTATCTGTGTTTGTGTTGCAAGTCTCTAGTGTAATGCGGTATCCATCTTCAAAGCTTCTTCACATCAAATCATATATGTTTACAACTATGACAACCCAATCTTTCTATTCACCTACAAATCACACATCCATGAATAAAAAACCAACTGAACATAGTTTTTCTAAGCCATACCGCAACCCAATCCACATTCAACTCCATTCGCAACCTTCTCCTTCACTCCTATATATAGCTCATTTCCAAACACATTTATGTTTCCACGCTATCTTCATGGATGATTCAGGAAACTCGCTAGCGCCGATCCATTCACTATTTCATCCTGAATCAAAAACACATCACAACTCATGTCCCATTATTCTTGTTATGCACATATCAATCAACAATAGATCACCTGGGGAACAAAACATTCACTTTGTTCACACATATTAGCTGTAACATCTTCTATCAAGTGACTATCACACAGATCTTATTATTGGTTCTGATGGCCAAAATAGGCTCTGCTTGACATCAAAGATGACCTGCTACTGATAAGGTTAGATTGTAGAAAAGGTTTTTCTTACCATGTGAGAGCAGTTACCAAACTCAGTCAGATAAGTGCAAGGAGGCCTACGTTGCTTCCTCAGATTTCCCAAGCCAGCAAAAAAGGTCACAAACATGGAAACATAGACGATCATCTCCCATCCTCAGAAAATGGTAGACACAAGCATTCGCAAATTCTAACTAGCAACAAAGCTCATCCGCGTGATCTCGGTGCTTGGCTTGGTGGGGACCTCTAGTAGCATCTTCAAAGAATCAATGTCGGTGGAATCGTCAATCAACGGATCTCTATGGGTCTAAACCAAACACTTAGTTCAGGTGTACCTACTAGTTAATATCTTTTGATCTACTAATAGATCCTCTCACCGGTTTTGATGGCCGGCAGCCAATTATGTTGGCCGTTGTCGCAAACATGGTACGAGTAAGGATTGATCTCAGGAACGAATTTGCTTCTCTTTTGAGATACATACAGGCCACTGGATGGATGGTGGTTAGAACTGAAATAGATTTCAATCAAAAAAGTAAGATGATGTTTGGGCATATCACCCATAGAAATCGCGTCAATGACGAGGGCAACATCCACGGTGACAGTGCCAATCCTTCCACTTCCACGGACAAAGGCCCACCACAGCAAATACAAGGTCTAACTAGTAGCCTATCTCGACCCAACGAACAAACTACTTCAGTATTTAGGTTTGGAAGGATATCTGGCCCGATCTGGAACAACAAGAAAAAAAAACAAAAATGGGGTTAAAGCTAAACTAGATCATATCATTGTGTCGACTGAGTGGTTAAACCTATTCTCATTGTTTTTGTCCATACTATTCACACCTTTTCTTCGAACCACACAGCTATGTCTCTTCAGTTAGTCTCGAACTCCAACCATAGCCCAAAACCATTTAAATTCTTTCACATGTTGACTAAAGATCTTTCTTGCTGACGAGTGATCCAAACTAATTGGGCCTCTAGACAACACCCCTCTCTGACTCACAATATCCATCTCAAAACCAAAAAGCTTAGTTACAGCCTCACTAAGTAGAATAAGAGAAACTTTAAGAACATTCAGCTTTGCATCTTTGACATGTTCGCTTCCTTGGATAAACTCCAAAATGATCCTCCTTCGAAAGACAGTGTCACAACCATCTCCCGTCTGGAAGAGCGTATCTCGGAACTTCAACTTCAAGAGGAGATGTTTTGGCGGAATAAATCGGGTTCTTCCTGGCTTAGAGACGGTGACAAGAACACTAAATTCTTCCACCTTACTTCCTTGTTGTGAAGGATATGGAACCCGCTCCTTCGCCTTAAAGATGGCAATAATGTGTGGCACTTCACACCGAAATCTATTGGAGCCACTATCAATGATTATTTCTCCACTATTTTCCAATCCTCCAATCCAATTCCAGATCTGGGGATTCACGCCTTATTTAGTCCAATCATTTCATTCGAGGATAATGCAGCATTGTTGGTTATTCCCACTACTGCTGATATACAGGCGGTTGTTTTCAATATGGGCAGTCACAAAGCTCCGGGCCCTAACGATTTTCACGCTTTCTTCTTTCAAGATTACTGGGATATTGTGAAAACAAACGTCATAGAGGCGGTCGCGCGTTTTTCACTTCTAAGCAGCTTGATCCTAAATTGAATGAAATATTCATTGCACTGATACCTAAGGTGGGCAATCATATCTCATCGGATAAATTTCGTCTATAGGCCTATACAATGTGATTTATAAAGTGATCTCCAAAATTCTGGCCAACCGTCTCAAACCTTTGCTCGATAACATTATTTATCCTAATCAGGGAGCCTTTCTATAAGGTCACTCGATAGCAGATAATGTTAGCCTTGCACATGAAGCTTTCTATCAGATGAAACATTTTAGAAAGAAAAAAACAAGGTTGGATGAATTTCAAAATCGATATGGCTAAAGCCTATGATAGGGTTGAATGGTATTTTCTGGCTCAAGTGTTGAAACAACTTGGTTTTGCTGAAGGATAGATTGAAATGATCAATCAATGTGTATCCGCTACCTCTCCCCAAGTTCTTCTCAATGGTTCCCCCTTCATCCCATTAAACCTTCCAGAGGCATCCGTCAAGGCGACCCTTTTTCTCCTTACCTTTTCTTGTTGGTTACAGAAACACTCTCCCGCTTGCTCCATAAGGCTGAAACATAAGGCAGAATTCAAGGTATCAAACTCCGACGCCACTCCCCTTCATTCAATCATCTGCTCTATGCGGACGATCTGATGTTTTTTTGCTGAGCCTCCTTAGCGAAAGCCCATTTCGTCAAAGATATTCTCCAGCATTATTGCCTGGCTTCAGGTCAATGAGTCAATTATAAAAAATCACGAGTCTATTATAGTTCCAATGTGCACCCTAAACATGCTAAAATGATTAATCGGATTTTGGGCACTAGAAACTATAATCCTAAGAATAAATATCTTGGATCCCCCATTTTGTTTTCCAAGAAGAAAACTACAGACTTCCAATTCCTTATTAACAAAGTTAATGCCAAACTTTCTTCTTGGAAAGCCAAAATCCCCTCTCAAGCGAGTTGCACTATGATGATTAAATTGGTACTCAACTCAATCCTCATTTACACGATGCAAACCTTTCCACTGCCTTGCATTGTCTCAACAACCTTGGACCACCTGGCCAGGGACTTCTGGTGGAACGGGGCAACAAATAGCAAGGCCAAACATCTTTGTATTTGGGATAGGGTTTGTCTGCCCTGAATTCTTGGGGGTGGGTCTCAATATTTCTTATTGTAGGAACATAAATCTTGCATTATTGGCCAAAAACATTTGGAATGCCCTCTCATTTCCTTAGCACCTTAGAACTTGCCAACTCAAGTCATTTTATTTCCAAGACAAAATTATATTCCAGTTAGGTAAACCGCCCTCATTTGCTTCATTTTGCTTGGAGGGAGAACCTAACGACCCTTCTCAAAATGAAACGATTTCTTCTTTGGCAAATCTAGTCTGGGAATCAAGCCAACCTTTGGCTAGATTGCTAGGTAAAACCATATATTGTTCTGGCGGATTGTGTCACTGACCCTACGGATCTCAGTCTTCCTCATTTTATTCGGGACCTTTGAACCTCTCATCCTGGAGGTCCAATTCAATGGAATTAAGAGCTTATTAGCTCCTTTTCCAAGTCTGATGGCTAGGGATATTCAAGACACTTTAATCCGACCCACCAACAATCCTGACAAACTCCGTTGGACTTTTGACAAAAGGGGAAATTTTCGGTCAAAAGTGCCATGTGGGCTTTCATTATGGGTCAGTTGGAGAGTTTTACTTCCATTCTCCCCCTCCCTTTTTTGGCTCTAAGCTATTGAGATCTATCTGGATAGTCAAAGCCCCTCCCAGTGCTCTATTTCTCCTCTGGAAGATTAGCCAGAATTTGCTTCCCACGATAGCCAATCTTGTTAGGATCCAAATCCCCATTGAGGCAGTTATACCTTTTGTCATGCTCAGAAGGAGGATGTGCTTCATATTTTCTTCATTTGCCCTATTATCTCCCAATTTTGGTTTCTCTCTCCTCTCCCTATTAATCAGGCTTGCCCAAACCTCAACCTTCACTCTGTGCTGAAGGTTTTTGAATTTATGTGAGATTCTGCTAAAACCCATTTAATGAAGTCTGATGAGATGCTTTCCCAGTTTACCGCCATTCTTGTGACTATCTGGTATATGCGTAATCAAACCATTTTCAACAATACCAAAGTCTCCCCTAGGACCTTTGCATCCCATTGTAATAATCTTTGGAAGTCTTGGTCCAAGCAATGGTTCCTTACCAGATCAGATTTTCACATACCCAATTTTCCATCAATTCCCCAAATTTTGGACACAGCCATCATGGACAAACAACTTGCTTTTCAATCCTCTATGGACCGAAACCTTGACCCAACTGTCACTATCCTTGCTACTGGGTCTGCTTATTCACAGCTTGTCCAGAACCAGATCCACTCAGCGCACACCCTCAGGCTTAATTTCAAAGCAAACCGCACTCATCTACTTCCATTCTGCCTTGATAGGGATACAGTCATTGTCACTTTTGATGCTTGTTTCTTTGAGTCTACCAAATAGGGGGGCGTGGGTGTTTCAGCAACCGACTTGGCGGGGAATGTTCTGGCTTCTGTTGCCCGTCAGATAGGAGACAAAGTTTTTGATAACATGATGGCGGAAGCGGCCTTAATACTCATCCAGTCTCAACGATGGAGAACCGTACTTCTTTGTGGAGACTCTGCAATCCTTATTGACCTCATCCAGAAAGACGAATCTCAACAGCTTTCTCCTATGCATTGGGTCTGGTGCTATTTTGTTTGTAAATATTAAACGTCTGCTTCTTATGCTTCTTTTTGGCAATGTAAGTATATATCTAGAGATCTGAATAGTAAGGCTCATCGCTTGATATCAGATGCCGGCAGAATTTGTTGTAATAGTTCTTAGTTTTTAATATATTGCCTAAGGCTTTTACCAAAAAATAAAAATAAAATAACATCGTAATAGATGTTATAGCTATTTTCTTCTTCAAGAACCATTCCAATTGCAATCTGATCCACCCAATCACAAGCTTGATTTACATGTTTTTTCTAATAGAAGAAAGAAATAACAACCCCACAGTTCAGTAGGTCACAATCACCCAAAAAAAAATCAGCATCAACAGCTCTATGCAAGTTATCATCTTACCACTATCACTTTCGACCAAGTTTGATGGCACTAGCAGCATCAAAGAACATCTCCTCAAACCTGATATTGTGGCCAACAAGCTCAACAGTTTGGATGTGAAAATTATGGATCAGTTCGTTGTTAATATGGCTCTCAACTCTCTGTCCTCAAAATATAAGCAAGTTATCATCGATTACAACACTCAAAAAGAAACTTGGATAGTGAATGAACTTATTGCAATCTGTTGTGAAGAGGAGGAAAAATTGAGCAAGGGAAACAACTAAGGTTGTAAATTTGGTTAATTCTTGCAAAGGTAAAAAAGCAGTTGAATCATCATGTCTTCCATGATCG
>OY747131.1:21426724-21502958 GCA_963556465.1 Berberis vulgaris | reverse complement strand
GGGAGTGTTTGAGTTTGACAACTTGCCAAAGGTGTTTGTCACAGATAGAGAGCTTGGGTTGATAAAAGCCATTGAGCGAGTCTTTCCATAAGCAAGGAGGTTGTTGTGCCGGTGGCACATAAATACAATTGTGGAAAAGAATTACAAAAAAGGGACAAAGGATGGCACGAGTTTATTGAATATTTATCATACTTGTATAGATCAGCTACAGAGCAAGAATGGGACAAAGGGCATTATTGAGTTCGAGATAAGATGGATTGATCCCAAGTGTTTGGAGTATCTACGGACTATTTGGTATTCGTAAAAAGAGTTCTTTGTGTATGCATGGACCAAAAATTTCATGCATTTTGGCCAACGGACAATCGATCACGTTGAAGACGTACACTCTAGGTTGAAAAAGAAAGATGTTGGAAAATTCCCAAGAGACATTTTATAATGTATGGGAAAAAATGCATGACATGATCCAAGGCCAACTTGTAGAATTGAAGCGTCATTTCGAAAAATTCTCACGAATGTGAAGAAAAAACACACTATTCCACTATTTGGAAAACATCATGGGTCCGTGTCTCATAAGGCTGTTGACTTGATGCTATTTGAAATTGGTAGGTCCGATGTTGAATTTGTGGGCGTCGACCAAGTGAAGTGTTGCTGTGTGTTGATAATCACTCATGGGTTGCCTTGTGCTCATGAAATGGCCCAATATTTCACTCTTAATGGTCAACTTTCATGTCTATGTTACACAAACACTGGATGCAACTTAGCAAAACACCTATTCGTGCAAGTGCAGATGTGATTATAGATCCAGTGTAGACTCTGTCAAGCAATAGTTCTTATAATCCACTCCTAACCAACAATTGATGTTGAAGAGGAAACTGCTAGATTGGAATTACTTTGATTCACGTGTCATGATTGAACCAACTGAACCTGTAAAGGACAAGGGGAAACCTAAAAATAAGTTGTCTAAGCATGAGAAGTCCACAAAAGGGACCCTTCTGGTCATGAGTACGCGAAGACACAAGAGGAGCTTATAAGTCAAGCTAGTGTCTCTAAGAAAAAAAAGACGACGAAGTTGAAATCTACATATATAAAGCAAATTCCTCTGTGGATTTGGGATTATATTGAGAACATTCGAATGAATGTCCTGATGGCAATTGTGGATTCAGATGCATAAACAACTTCGTAGGTTACAACGAGAACATTGGTTGGAGGCAAGTGAGACATGAGCTACTATTAGAGCATGAAGGTAACCTTGACTTTTGGGTTCAAACGTGGAATAAAGGATGGGTGAAGGTTGTGAAAGATGCTTTGACAATTCTCGAAGGCACTTTACGCATTTCTGATGAAAATAGTTGACTGAACCGTGATGGGTCAAAAAATTGTCGACCTATGAGTTTGACCTGCAAAACATATGTAGACTGCCAAGGACTACCTTTTTGTGGCTGAAGACACTCTGATGCTTAAGTCAGCAACTCTGTTTGAGAAGGAAGTAAATCTGTACAAAACTCAGTTAAAGTTGCATACATGTGTCGAATGTTCCCTTTACCTTTTATAATGGTCGAGGTTAATTCTCTGTGTGACTTAAGCATGTGAGGCGCAATGGAAGGAGATGTTTCTTGTAACCATCTCTTTCTTGATGGAGATGTGTTCGTGGAGGCGTAACTCCCTCCATGACTCTTTTTGGTGCAACATTCATCTTATTTATGAGAGAACTCATGTTGGGTCTGAATTTGGGCTTTAATTCGTTCGAGCCTGGATTCGGGCTTTGATTATATCTTCTTATCGTGGGCCTTGTCTGGGCCTTTGTGGTTGACTTTATTCTTCTTGGGTATTCCGAGCTGACGCAGTAGATGGGACGTCATATCCTCGCGATGGATGTTCTCTGCCACATGTATGGCTGTGATGCTTGGTCTATTTCGATGTATCATCAGCTACTCCCTCTTTAGTTAGTGGGTATGCTGATGTGACCACTAACTTTGTGACGATTTATCTTTCAATTCTATCATTGCCTTGTATTTAATGTTGTCAGTAACTTTTTGCGGCGTGGGTGTCTCAATTCTTTGCTTGCTCATTCGTTTTTACGTACATTTTTGGGATTTCACGTAGTCATCATATCTCACACGCTATCCCATAAGCAGTCACTTTATTGCTCGGCTCTATAAAAAGGGACGTGACGAATTCGTTTTCCCTTTTTAGTTATCTTTGAAATTAGGCTTCGTTTCTTCCTTCACCTTCTTCTTCTATTCCTTAACGATGTCCATTGGTGATAGACTAAGCGGTAAGTCGCTAGCTATTTGTGAGGCTCATTTTCTCCCAAGAAACCTTTTCAGGCGACGCTGGACAATTTTTGTTCTTACTACAATCTGCCGCTCAACCTCGAGATTATTTTGTCTATACATGACGATAGTCCCTTGTAATCCAAGGTTTGGGTACATCACGTTGTATCCGTGCATGTTTTCTTTTGGCTTTTGATTTCCAGTTTTGGGAGTTGTTTTGGGAGTATATGGACTTCTTGGGCATTCCTTCTGCTCAAATGGGTCCTAATGGTTGGAGAGTAACGGTTTATTCTTACGCGAGGGCTATTATGTCCAACATTCCTTAATTGTGAGGGTTTTGCATTCTGCGGTTGGTTTGTTGGTGAGCAAGGATATCTGCTTCCTCCTTTTCCTGTTTGTTTCGAGAAACTTAACGATGACATTCGTTATTGGTCAAGGTCTTGGTTTTATGCTTTTGTTAACTCTGGCTACTTCCAACTGCAAGGTCATCTGATTTTTTGATCATTTCGAGTTCCCAATAGACGGAAGAATCTTAGTTAACTGTAGAGGAGTAGAGGATCAGTGACCGATTCTTGAAGCTTCCCCGATTTCATGTGGAAGCATTTTTTCGAGGACATCCTGAGCGTAGTGATTTGTACACTATGAATGAAGCGGAGTGAGTCTTGCTTACTGAGTCTTGTGCTGAGGATATTGTTGCTCGCGCTACTACTCGTGCTACTAGTGCTGGCGTTAGTGGTGCTAGCATTGATTGGAAAGTGAGTTCGAACACGGGTGTTACGGATCTCGATGCTCCTGTTAATGTCGTAGTTCTGGCTTCTAGAAAAGGAAGCTTGCAGGTCCACTAGTCCATCGAGGCGATTGCCTATAGATCCTGGTCAGGTTCCAAGGAAGAAACGACTTTCTACTTGTGGTTCTGCTCGGACTACATCCCGTCCGAGTCCTGGTGAGGATGTTACTAAGGCTACCTCTCCTCCAAGTCCTTCCTACGAAGATGTAGTAAAAGAGGATCGCGAATCTCTCGAGGGGGTTGAGGAGATGAGGTTGGTGGTGGAGAGGAGCGAGAAAGAGACTACTCGTCCGTTGAACGACAAAGAAAATAGGCTTATTTCTGCCTATGGTGTTTCAGATGTTGCTGAGGTGTCTAATGATGATCCTCGAGCTATTGATGATAAAATGCTTCAGTTAGCGGTAGAAAAGTCTAAAAATGTTGTTGGTGGTCAGATTTTCGAGGTTCACTATCCTCCTTCTCCTTTCTATTGACATCAGTGATGCGGCCAAATTCTTAGTTTTTTCTCCTGCTCTCACCGTCACTACTAGTCCTGCTCCTGATACGGTTGCTCCTCGATGGGAGGGTAAGAACAATTTTTTTCGTTGTCACTGTTGTTCCTTCCGCCCTTTCGACTATTGGGGGTGGTTCCTTAGTGCTTCCGAATCCTCATGTTCTTTATCTACGGGTTGGTTGGATTGAGTCTGGCCCAAAAGATATCCATATCAAGTCAGATGGCAAGTTTTGCTGGTTTACTCAGCTTGACGTGCAAGATAAATGAATGGCACAGGGGATCAATTGAAAGACCTTCGATGCCCGTATTGGATCCATGTGATCACATTTTTTTAATCCCTTAACCCCTCCCACCCCAGATGCCGCCGGCTGGGTTCGAACCCGTGACCTAGTGGTACCATCCACACTGCTCAACCATTAAACCATAACACCTTTGAATCATGGTCTTGAGCAGATAATGGACGGGATGAATCATCTCGCCTATGCAGGGGTGATGGGCTCAGTCTATCGAGCTGGTCGTGATTAGGTGGTTTATTTGGAGGGAAGGTTGATGCCATGTTGCTGGTGTTTTCTCACATTGTTTCCCAATTCGACGTGTTGAGAGCGCAATGCGCAAAATCGCAGAAAACTACCAGGGCTGATTGGACTTCATTGATTGAGGCGGAAAGTATGCGGAAAAATCTGTTGTTGAGCTTGAGTCTTTGCAAAAACCAAGTTGGATGGGTTTGTGCCCGTCTACGTGACGTGGAAATGGAGTTATCCGCTGATAAAGCAATTTATGATGAGGTTTCTTGTGCTAAGATTGAACAATCTATTATTTGTGATATCACTGAGGCACGGGTGGAACAGTTGATGGCTGCGCTCGACGAGGTCAAGGCAGATACTTCTGTTATGCTTACCACCGTCGAGGGACGGCTTGCCGCAATAAAAAATGAACTCGCTACTGTCAAGGACAAGCTCTGCATTGTCGAAGTCGAAGATTGGAAGAGAGTTGTTGATGGACGGGTTGAGCTTCTTGACTATATCGAGGGGCTCGGTGCGGATTTATCTGGGTACTACCACTTGGTTGATCAAGCTTTCAAAAATGATGATGGTGAAGAAGTAGCCTCAGTGGTTGAAGAGCCATTGCTTCCTCTCCCCTCGAATGCCCCAGTGGTTGAAGAGTCATTGCTTTCTCCCCCTTCTGAAGAGAGACCTTCGTTTTCTCCCGTAGGTGATATAGCTGATGATTATGTGGTTGCCTCCATTTCTTCTCCTACTCCTTCATCTTCTTCTCCGGATGTAACAGAGTAGTATTGTTAATGAAAATAACTTAATTTTTTTTTCTTTTTTGCGTGTTTCTATAGTTTATCTTATCGACTTGTTGTGTGTTGCTTGCTCCTTTTTAGTCTAGTTGTAGTTGTCTTGGGTTTTATTTCAGATTACTTTATGGCTACTTTCGTGTTTTGGCTCATTATTCGTCTAGGGATTGGTCAACTTTATCCTTCTTGATGCGCTGGAGTTTACGCAAAAAAGTTGACTTTTGGTCTTGACCTTTGCCTTGTTGGTTCGGTCGATCCGTGGTTCATTGAATCATGTCAATTCGTTCCTTCAATTATGACTTCGTTGATTCAACGTATCAGTTAATTCAAAGTTTTTTTTGTATTAAGTTGACTTGTTTGTTCAACTTTTACTTCATTAAATCGACATCTATGTCGACTCGAAGTTTACTGTGTTAAGTAGACTTGCTTTTCCAGCTTTTACTTCGTTGGCTCGACGTCTCAGTCGACTCAAAGTTGATTGCGTTGAGTTGACTCGTTTGTCCAACTTTTACGTTTACTGTGTTAAGTTGACTCGTTTGTCCAACTTTTACTTCGTTGGCTCGACGTCTCAGTCGACTCAAAGTTTTTTGAGTTAGGTTGACTCGTTTGTCCAACTTTACTTCGTTGGCTCGACATTCTTAGTCGACTCGAAGTTTACTGTGTTAAGTTGACTCGTTTGTCCAACTTTTATTTCGTTGGCTTGATGTCTTAGACGACTCGAAGTTTTTTGTTTTAAGTATACTCGGTTGTCCAACTTTTACTTCGTTGGCTTGACGTCTCAATCGACTCATTTGTCCAACTTTTACTTCACTAGCTCGGCGTCTCAGTCGACTCGAAGTTTTTTGTGTTAAATTTACTCGTTTGTCCAGCTTTTACTTCATTGGCTCAATGTCTCAGTCGATTCGAAGTTTTTGGTGTTAAGTTGACTCATTTGTCCAACTTTTACTTCGTTGGCTCGATGTCTCAGATGACTCGAAGTTTTTTGTGTTGACTCGTTTGTCCAACTTTTACTTCATGGTTGATCAGACCAGAAGTTTTTATTATACATATTTGACTTTTGTCCTAATTTCTTATTGTTAGGTATGCTGATTGCTTCGCATGGCTAATTTTTGATGTGTTTACTTTGTCGTCGACGCATAAAATGGAGATTCTGAATTTGTAATCTTATTGATATTCCCTTTTTGGATGCTCTGACCAACCCTAGCTGTTGAAGCATTTATGCTGGTTTGAAGAGCGATTTACTTTGTCTTCCTTTGCTTGATGTTGATCATCGTATTAAAGATTGATGTTTTTGTTGTTTTGTCTTTTTTTGCCTGATATCGATCATCGTATTAAAGATTGATGTTTTTGTTGCCTTGTCCCATACACTTTTATTCGTCGTATTTGCTATGGGTTGTGTTTTACTCATTCGTTGTATATGTTGTCGTGGCTAATAGACTCGGGGTGCTTTTTGATATGGTAGCTGAGCAGTATTGATTTGTCCGATCATGCTCACATCGGCGCCAAACTGTACAATCATGCTTACGTCAACACCAAATTTTCCGATCATACTCACATTAGCATCAAATTGTCCAATCATGCTCACATCCTAAGTGGTATCTGCTTTCTCCTTTCATTTGAGTTGTTTATCTGGCATTCTGATGAACTTGTCGAGTCATCCTTTCTGAACCCAATGCTCAACTTTGTCTTGTAAATTGTAGCAGTCTTCGATATCATGCCCATGATCCTTATAGAAGGAACAATATTTGTTTTTGTCTCTTCATTTCGGGCCTCCTTTCATCCTAAGTGGCCAATTGATGTTATTTCATTTTGCTATGTGCTTCAGTATATCGACTTGTTTTCAAGGTTGTATATGGTTTGTATGTCTTCTTCATCACTCTCGTGTCGGGGTCGTGTTGATTATAGCTTCTCGAACTCTTGTTGGTTTGAATCGGTTCTTTCGCCATTCTTATGTCTCTTCAAATGGATGATATCCTTTCGTGATCCGTCATCTTGCCTTCTTTTTTTCTTTCTTTCCCATTTCCTTGAATGACTATCTCTTTCTTGGTCATTCTTCATCCTGGCTGCTTTCATCTCATCGAGAGAAATGTGTTTTTGGACTGTTTTCAATAAGATTGTCATGCCTTTTGAAGGTTCCAGGTTAAGAGCATAAAAAAGGGTTTCTCTTCAGTCCGACGATGAAGGTTGTAGCGTCTGTGTCACCGCTACATCCATCGATCATCGTCAGTTCGTTGGTGAAACAAGTGACGTATTCTCGTATTGTCTCTTTGAACTTTTGCTTGATATGGAGGAGGTAGTGTGGTCATTTCCTCATCCGCTGGCTCTCGATGAATCTAGTGATAAAATTGGTCGCTAACGGCTGGAAAGATTCTATTGACCTCAGTGGTAGGCTATTGAACCATTTCATCGCTGTGGAGGTGAGGCTGGTCGGGAATGTTTTGTATAAGGTGATCATGTGGTGGAAGTGTCTCAGGTGACCTGTCGGATCGGTAGTACCATCATATACTTCGAACTTTGGCGGAGTGAACTTTATCGACATGGGCATTTTCAAGAGGGCGCTGGAGAATGACGTTTGGCTAATTCATACAATACGTTAGGATTCGTGACTCTAATTCTGATCGGGATCTCAGCAAGCGTTCTGTCATACTGTGGAGTCTTGCCTTGGATGAGTTCGTTGTTCTCGAAGTTTCCCTGTTAGGCTTCTACTGGGACTTCGTCACTCCTTGAGTTCGGTTGGTGAAGTTTTATTAGGGCGGTGCTTGGACGGGATCAGCTGACTGGACGTGATCCTGGGATCTGTGGTAACATCACCGGATGTTTGGGCTATTGCCTACTGTGGGTTTTGATTCTCGGGTGTCATTGGCATAATGATTTGGGCTGCATCTTGTTCGTGAGTTGCTTGTGATACATTGTCGCCGATAGGAGAGTTGTTATTGTCATCGAGTTGAGGATCTATAGGGTGTGTCATTTGTTCTGACAGCTTGTTGATTGTTTAGCAAAGTTTGGTGAACTTCTTCACTGTGGATCATAATTTTAAAAAGGAAACTCATCATTCCCCACGGATTGCGCCAAACTGATGGGTCCAAAAATCGTTCTTCTGTGAGTTTGACATACAAAACAGATGTTAGACTGTCAATGACCACCTTTTTGGTGGCTGAAGGCACTTTGATGCTTAAGTCAACAACTCTGTTCGAAGAAAGAAGTAAATCTGGACAAAACTCAGTTAAAGTTGCATACATGTGTCGAATGTTCCCTTTACCTTTTATAATGGTCGTGGTTAACTCTCTGCGTGAATTAAGCATGTGAGGCACAATAGAAGGAGGTGTTTCTCGTAACAGTCTCCTCTTTGATGGAGATGCGTCTGTGGAGGCGTAACTCCCTCCACGGCTATTTCTGGTGCAACGTTCCTCTTATTTATGAGAGAACTGTGTTGGGCCTGGATTTGGGCTTTGATTCGTTCGGGTCTGGATTTGGGCTTTGATTCGTTCCGGTTTAGATTTAGACTTTAATTAATATCTTCTTATAGTGGGCCTTGTCCAGGCCTCTGTGGTTGGCTTTATTCTTCTTGGGTTTTGCCTCGTGATGGATGTTCTCTGTCACGTGTATGGTCGTGATGATCAGTCTATTTTGATGTATCATCAAACCGAATATGTTAGAGTTGGCGGCCAACCATTATAGTTGTGCCTTTTTATGTTATGAGAATAAGAGCAATACATGTTTTTTGTATTTTTCGCCGCCGTCAAATTTGAACAATGTACGTATATGTTTCATAGCACACTTTCCACAAAGTAAACACTTCATCTTGCTTCATATGACACCAACACCACCACTGCCTCGGATAGTACCGACTTGGCCTTTACGCATGTTTCTAGAAGCAAACTCATGGAAGACTTCGTTCGAAACCCAACTGCGGATAAGTGACGTGATGGCTAACAAATACAATACATCAAAAACAAAGAAGAAGTCAGAAGTGGTTGTTGTACTTGATGATTGAAGCACATTTTGTAACTTTTTGTACATTTGTAGATGACATTTTGTATACATACAATGATCAAATTGTAAGAGAAGTCAACTTTTTTGTAGTTTTGACTTGTATCTTTTTTATCATTAAATATCAACAAATTATATTTTATATTTCCTAAATATTTTTATTGTTTGGGAATTCTCTAAGGCATGATGCTTCCCCTGCGCTACATTCAAGCCTTTAGGAAGGAATGGTCTCATGTCTTCCCTTCCCTTTCTATTATGCAGTTTCGAGCTAGCAGCTAGGCATCTAGTTTCTTTATAGTTTTCATTCCTATCCGACTAGCTAGCTTGCCTTTAGGGTTGGACCAAGTGAGAAAACGAAAGGGCGCGCTAGCGCACTCCGGCTTGCTCCCTATAGATATAGTTTGTTCCAGGTAATAAGCTGCATACCTTAAGTGCCCTGGTAGCTCTTTAAGTGAGTTTGCTTCCAGCTAGGCTAAAAACATTGCTCTCAAAGTCAGTAATGGTCCCAGGGCATCTTTAGTAGACGCACATCTATAGTGGTAATGGGCAAAAGTAACTATTTAGTAACATAAACATGAGCAAAAAATTCAGAGTTCAAAATGGACTAAATTTCAAAGTTTGAAATTTCTGCTGTCAAAAAATTTCAGACACTAAACGCACGAGTCGCTGTGAATAAATTCAATAATATTGCAGCGACCGATGCGGTTAGAGTAGACTAGATTGCAGCGGCTCTTGCGATCGAGTCTTGAAAAATGTCAACATGGATTGACATCAAACGCAGTGGCTACTACAATTAAAATAAAAAGGATCATAATGGTCAATGCAAGAATAACAAACAAACGCTCAGATCGCTACATGTGGGCAGAGATCCAGACTCTGTCCAAATTTTGGATTTTTGAATTTGAACTTTTTTGTTTTCGTTTTTTTTTCAATTTCTATGAGGTTTGATACACTTTTGGTATATTTGATTTATAGCTATACCCCATTTTTTTATATTATCAAGTTTGGGTGTTTAAAAGTGAAATTTAGTAATAAATCAAATATGTCAATAGTGTATCAAACCCATAGGAATTGAAAAAATATGAAAAAATCTTTAAATTAAAAAAAATCCAAAATTTGGACAGAGTCTTGATCTCGGTCCAAACGCAGCGACCGCTGCATTGGGATAGAATTAGACTATGTCCATTTTTTCAAATTTTTGAATTAGATTTTTCATTTTTTAATTTCTATGGGTTTGACACATTATTGATATATTTGATTTATTGCAAAATTCATTTTTTAACATCTCAACTTGAGAATGTCAAAAATGTGGTTTAGCAATAATTAAATATGTGAACAATGTATCAAACCCATAAGAATTGAAAAAAATGAAAAAAAAAAAATTTCAAATACAAAAAAAAAAGTCTGATTTCTGTCCAAACACAGTGGCCGCTGTGAGGAACTGTAATCCTCTCGCAGCGACCGTTGTTTAGATAGAAATCAAACTGTCCATTTTTTCAAAGATTTGAATTTTCATTGTTTTTCAATTCCTATGGATTTGATACATTATTGATATATTTGATTTATTACAAAACTCCACTTTTTTTAACGCCCCAACTTGAGGTTAAAAATGAGATTTTGCAATAAATCAAATATGTCAACTAGGGGTGGGCATTTCCTCCCGTGCCCACCCCTAATATTGTCAATAGTGTATTAAACCCATAATAATTGGAAACAAAGTTTAAATACAAAAAAATGAAAAATGGGCAGAGTCTGATTTTTGTCCAAACACAGCGATCGCTGCGAGATACTTTATTCCAATCGCGGTAACCGTTGCATTTGGACAGAATCAGACTGTCCAAATTTTGGATTTCTGTCCAAACGCAGCGGTAGCTGCGAGAAACTTTATTCCTCTCGCGGTGACCACTACGTTTGAACAAAAATCATGACTATCCAAATCGGGATTTTTTGAATTTTATTGTTTTTTCATTTTTGTCAATTCCTATGGGTTTGATACACTATTGATTTGATTTATTGCAAAACTCCATTTTTGAACACCCTAACTTGAGAAGTTCAAAAATGAGGTTTAATAATAAATCAAATATGCCAATAGTATATCAAACCCATAGGAATTGAAAAATATTAAAAAAATTTTCATATACAAAAAATCATAATTATTAACAAAATCTGATTTTTTTCCAAACGCAACAGTCAATGCAAAAATAGTAGCTAAGTTCACGTTGACCGTTGTGATTAGTTTTATATTCATAGCATGAATCGTTGTATTTGTGTTATTTTCTATGACATTAGTTTATATGACCCAAATGCAGCGGTCACTACGATTTCTAGTATGATATTCGCAGCGACTCTTGCGTTTGAAAAAAAAATGGCAGATTTTTTGTTTTAGGTCATTTTGTGTCAAATTGTTTTTATGGCTTTTGATATAATTTGTTACTTTTACTTGGACTACATTTAACATTAGAACTATTTCTAAGATATGCATAATTGTGAAATCATAATTAATTGCATAAACATATAGTCATTACAACAAACAATTGTTTCTGAAATCACTAACTAACTACACAATCAAGACAAAAAACTGTATCTGAAATTTTTTTTATGAAAATTATACATCAATTCCTCTAAGTTTTTTTCCAAGGTTCTTTTTCAGGCACATTCTTTTCATGCATACTCTTGGTTCTGCCTTCAACGCCACTACCAGCAAGAACTTCATTGTCTTAAGCACTACCACCACCACTACCATCACCCCTTCCTCTATGTCAGGACTAGTACCATTGGTTAGGAAAATCAAGGTTCAGAGGCCTTTCAAGACTTTCCTAATGGTCTCAAAACTCAATGTTCCCTTTTGAAAAGTGCCCAAATGCTTAGCATCTATATTATAGGGGGAAGGTTTGAGCTCTTGACTGTGAGGACGTGTTGCCTCCATTGCATAGTCGGGCCAGACTGTACCGCTAGCATTTTTATTGTTTTCTTTGCATTGCTTTTCAACTTTAAACTTGTATTTCCATCGATCGATAGCATCGAACTAGTCTTGAGCAACGTCCTTCCGAACGTTCCTCCCCATTGTAATCTATTGAATGTGAATGAGAGCTTTTACTGACTATTGTGCATTGTTATATTGTCTACAGATTGATATTGTGCATTCTCAAGTTAATATTTGTGCCCGTCAAAGTAACTACTCATAGGCTTACTAGTGAATTGGATAGCTAGTGCCGCATGGATTACTAGTCCGTGACAGTTGGTATCAGAGCCAGAGCTTATTGAATGCAAACCAGGATGCAGGAAATAAATGAGCGCCTTAGCGCTATGGAGGAACGACAGGCCAGTCGAATGCATAGACTGGAAAGCAGAATGGACCAGTTGAACACTTTGGGAGAACAGATTAGTCGGTTGGATGGACTCTTTTCACTGGCAGACATAGTGGACTCGCTGGCTGAGCACGTTGATAACTTAGAGGGACGAACAGTCGCAATGGAAGAGTCGCCTCACCCCACAGCTCAGGTGATGAGTGACTTCCAATTACAGTTGGAGGACTTATTTGCAAGGGTTGGCTTGCTAACTAAGGCCACAGGGACGACTGATCACCCTAGGATGAAAGTACCCGAGCCAAAGTCATATGCTGGGGCACGAGATGGGAAGGAGTTAGAGAATTTCTTGTTTGATCTGGAGCAGTATTTTCGCGCGGTGAACCCTGAATCAGAAGAAGCCAAGGTTACTATGGCGACCATGTACTTAGCAGGTGATGCGAAACTATGGTGGAGAACCAAATATGCAGATATGGAAGAAGGTCGCATCCTTATTAGAACTTGGGCAGACCTCAAGAAGGAACTCAGAAATCAATTCTTGCCTGAGAACACTGATTTCTTAGCAAGGAGGAAGCTCCACACCATCAAACAGACAGGCAATATTCGAGACTATGTCCGACAATTCTCAACTTGCTTGCTAGATATTCGAGACATGTCTGAGAAGGACAAAGTTTTCTGTTTCATGGAACAAGCTCAACCGCTTCTACAAGCAGAATTGCAAAGGCAGAAGGTGACAAATATTACAAGTGCTATTGCGGCAGCAGAAAGGTTTAGCGATTATATGCCCATGACTGGATCCACTTCGCTCAATCACTCCACAGCTAGAACTGGCAGTACCAATTCAAGCTCAGGGTCGAATGCTCGCTCACCTCACCAAAACTGGGGAAACTCAAGTCAGAACCGAGGAAACTATAATTCCCGACCGTCCAACCAGAATTGGAGTTCCAACAAAAATTGGAATGCCAGCTCTAGCAACTCAAATTACAACAACAAAGGAGGACAAAACTACTCTGGGCAGTGGAGACCATCTGCCCCTGCCCCATGCATTCTTTGCAATAGCAGGGATCACCCAACAGGCAAATGTCCATCCAAACCAGCTCTACACTCATTAATGTCCTTGCTTCAAGCAAAACCTTCTAACCCGACCGCATCGAGCTCGAACCCCACCAACAGTGAGACCTCCCAAATGGGAGCTCTACGCAAGCTCAATGCTGTCAAAGGAGAAATGTATGAGCACCCACACAAGAAGGCTTTACAATACATCGACATCACTATCAATGGGTTCCCTTCCCAAGCATTGTTGGATTCCGGAGCGACAGACAATTTTATTGCCCCAGATGAAGCTAGACGTGTGGGTCTGAACTTAGAAGGAGATGTGGGTAAGTTGAAAGCTGTCAACTCTGAGGCAATCTCTATTAATGGTATGGCTAGAGCTGTGCCACTACAGGTTGGTCCATGGGAAGGAAGATCAAACTTCTTGGCCGTTCCACTTGATGACTTTAAGGTGATTCTTGGCCAAGAATTCTTCCGAGGAGCTGCAGCAGGACCATTACCTTTCATGGACTCCTTGGGGTTTTTCGGACCCAGACTACGCATTGTACCAACCTCAATTCGACCAACAACTCATGATAGGATATTGTCGGCGCTCCAAGTCAAGAGGGGCTTGGCCAAAGGAGAAGATACATACTTAGCTGTGGCAAAGCTAGAGATGGAAGATGATACTAGCAAAATCCCTGAGGAAGTTGCCCAAGTTATTGCTGACTTCAGCGAAGTGATGCCGAATGAATTGCCAAAGAATCTACCTCCCAGAAGGCTCATTGATCACGAAATTGAGTTAGTCCCTGGTGCCAAGCCACCCGCACGTAGTCCATATCGCATGAGCCCTCCAGAGCTGACCGAATTGAGAACACAACTAGATGGCTTGTTAGAGTCAGGATTCATTCGGCCCTCTAAAGCACCTTATGGGGCACCTGTTCTTTTTCAGCGGAAACATGATGGCAGTCTTCGCCTTTGTGTTGATTATAGAGCCTTGAACAAAGTCACTATAAAGAACAAATACCCGCTGCCGCTCATTGCAGACTTATTCGACCAACTTGGATCCGCTAGATACTTCACAAAATTCGACTTGAGATCAGGTTACCATCAGGTCCGCATTGCTGCTGGTGACGAACCCAAAACTGCTTGTTCTACTAGATATGGGTCATATGAGTTCCTAGTAATGCCCTTCGGCTTGACCAATGCTCCAGCTACATTTTGCACCCTTATGAATGGCCTGTTCCGTCACCTTCTGGACAAGTCTGTGGTTGTCTATCTTGACGACATTGTGGTTTATAGTGGGACTATAGAAGAACACCTACATCATTTGCGAGAAGTGTTCCAAATCCTTAAGGATAATCATCTCTTTGTCAAGAAGGAAAAGTGTTCATTCGGCCAGACCCAGATCAATTTCTTGGGTCATGTTATTGGCAATGGCAAGATTCGGATGGACATGGAGAAAGTCAAGGCAATCCATGATTGGAACTCTCCTAAGAACGTGTCTCAACTACGTTCTTTCCTTGGACTCGCAAACTATTATCGTCGCTTCATAAGGGACTACTCTAAGAGAGCTGTTGCCCTGACAAATTTGTTGAAACAAGACCGAACATGGGAATGGGATAGGCATTGTGAAGCTTCATTCCAAGACTTGAAATTGGCCGTGATGAAAGATCCAGTATTGGCCTTGCCAGACATCACTAAGCCCTTTGAAGTACAAACAGATGCATCTGATTATGCCTTAGGGGGAGTTTTACTTCAAGATGGTCACCCGGTAGCATATGAGAGTCGAAAGTTGAATGATACAGAGTCTCGTTACTCAGCTCAGGAAAAGGAATTGCTAGCCATTGTACATTGTTTACGGGTGTGGAGACACTACCTCTTGGGATCTCAAGTTCTTGTTAAAACGGATAATGTTGCAGCAAGCCATTTCCTTACTCAGAAGATGCTAACCTCCAAGCAATCTCGATGGCAGGAAAAATTAGCAGAATTTGACTTAGTATTGGAATACAAGCCAGGGCGCACTAACAATGTAGCTGATGCACTCAGTAGAAGGGCAGACCTTGCAGTGCTAACCCATACTGGTCCAAGTCACACCATCTTGGAGAAGATCAAAGTAGGCCTACAGACAGATCCACAAGCGAAGGCGATTACAGAGTTGATCAAGCAGGGCAAAACTCGACGGTTCTGGATAAAAGATGGAGCAATACTCACAACTGGTAATCGCCTCTATGTTCCGAGAACTTCTGGTTTGAGGAAAGAACTTTTGAGAGAATGCCATGACACCCATTGGGCGGGACATCCAGGTTGGAGACGGACACTTGCATTGCTAGAGCGGGGGCACTAATGGCCGCAGTTACAGGAGGATGTAATGGCCTATGTTCGAACATGTCTTATTTGCCAGCAATATAAGGTTGAAAGAGATCGACCAGTAGGCTTACTAGAGCCCCTGCCTGTTCCAACTCGTCCTTGGAAAAGTGTTTCCATGGACTTCATTACTGGGTTACCGAAAGTGGAGGATTTCAGGAGTATCCTTGTAGTTGTTGACCGATTCTCAAAGTATGTGACCTTTGTGCCGACCGGACTAACTTGCACAGCCGAAGATACGGCGCAATTGTTCCTCAAGCATGTAGTGAAGTATTGGGGACTGCCCGAAAACATTGTTAGCGACCGTGATGCTCGATTCACAGGAAAGTTCTGGAAGGAGTTGTTCAAGCTCTTGGGATTCAAACTTAATATGTCGACAAGCCAACATCCCCAATCTGACGGACAGACTGAGCGCTTTAACTCCATGCTTGAAGAATACCTTCGTCATTTTGTAAGTGCAAACCAGAAAAATTGGGTGGGACTACTTGATGTTGCACAATTCTGTTTCAACTTACAAAAGAGCTCAGCTACTCACTCCAGCCCCTTTCAGTTAGTCACTGGTCAGCAACCATTGACACCACATACAGTGCTGACCGGATACCAAGGACCCAGCCCAAGAGCTCTTGAATTTGTCAAAGTCTGGCAGAAAAACATTGAAGTTGCTCGAGCCTATCTTGAGAAAGCCTCCTGTCACATGAAGAAATGGGCCGACAAGAAACGACGGATCGATCCTTTTGAAGTCGGGGACTTGGTACTGGTGAAGCTAGATATGTTCAACAAGTATAAACGGACAGCTAGAGCACACAACAATCTGTTTCGCAAGTATGAGGGACCGGTACAGATTATTGAGAAAATAGGCAAAGTCTCCTATCGCATCAAGTTACCACATTGGCTCCGTTTCACCCATCATGTCTTCCATGCAAGTAACTTGAAGTCCTACCATGCAGATGCCGCTGATCCCACAAGAAATGTATCTACCCGAGCATTGCCTAAGCATCCTACTAAGCCAGATCGAGAAGTGGAAGAAATCTTAGCTGACCGCCTCATCAACAACACAGGCCCGGATAGAGAGTATTTGGTCAAGTGGCAAGATGAACCTCCTTCAGAGATCAGTTGGGAGCCAGTCGAGCATCTGCTGCCATACCTCTCAAAGCTGGAAGAGTACTTGGAAAAGTTCGCTGCGAGGGCGTCAGCGAATTGAGTGTGGGAGAGTGTCAGGACTAGTACCATTGGTCAGGGAAATCAAGGTTCAGAGGCCTTTCAAGACTTTCCTAATGGTCTCAAAACTCAATGTTCCCTTTTGAAAAGTGCCCAAATGCTTAGCATCTATATTATAGGGGGGAGGTTTGAGCTCTTGACTGTGAGGACGTGTTGCCTCCATTGCATAGTCGGGCCAGACTGTACCGCTAGCGTTTTTATTGTTTTCTTTGCATTGCTTTTCAACTTCAAACTTGTATTTCCATCGATCGATAGCATCGAACTAGTCTTGAGCAACGTCATTCCGAACGTTCCTTCCCATTGTAATCTATTGAATGTTAATGAGAGCTTTTGCTGACTATTGTGCATTGTTATATTGTCTACAGATTGATATTATGCATTCTCAAGTTAATATTTGTGCCCGTCAAAGTAACTACTCATAGGCTTACTAGTGAATTGGATAACTATTGCCGCACGGATTGCTAGTCCGTGACAGCGTGTTTAGTTGCATGGAATCCTATGCCATGGAAATCCATGAGGGGACCTCTATTTGAGTATCACTCCACATCCACCATTTAATTTTGTAATCAATGGTGAAAATGAATGTCCCATGAACATGAAAATCATGTGCCTTGGGAATCATGAAGTAAAATTCTCATGTTCATGAAACTTCAATTCCTATAATTGATCACAAAATCAAATTGTAAATATAGAGTGATACATCAATTTAACTTAAAATATAGGGGTCCCCTCATGGATTCCCATGACATAAGATTTTATCCAACCAAACACACCCTTAATTTCACAATAAATCTTGCTATTTGTAACTATGATTTTGCCAAAAATGCTGCGTTTTAGGCTTATGTTTTAAATGCCAGTTTAGTGTCTTATCTGTTTTTTTAGGGAACAAATAACAGCTTTCGCAGCAGCACGCTCATATGTTGGGCTAACGTGCATACGTTTATTTTTAAACTATGATCTCAATCACCGACTTGGATGCTCAAATTTTGTCAATCAGATGCTCATCACAGTTCCTGAGTGTGGCCAAAGATGTTTACAACAACAAATATTTAATCACCCAATTCCCATGCATCTAAATTCAGAATGCGCAATGACAAAGGCATATCCATGTACAATGTATAGCAAAAGCAGGTACTGCCATACTGGTCAGCAATTACGGTCTATGCTGTTACAAGCATTGTAAGTTTTCATCATGGTAACTTGAATTTCAGAACCAGTCGCATACTTAATAGTCAGATACAAACTAACCTTTTTACTCATCCTAGCACTAGGGATTCCATGCAGGACACTACTCTTTCCTTTCCCATTATTTCCAAGTGTTCTACAGTGCATAAATTGAAAATGTTACAATTCAATTTAGTAAAGCATTTGCGCATATCACATTAACATTGTAACATCAAATAATAAGTCATTTTACAGGTACAATTCATGACTGACTAAACATGAGAAACTGGATCATTTGTCGATCCAGGGGAAGATAAACAAATTCAAACTATAATATACGAAAATCTTTAAACAAAAGGTGCAATTTTAAACAGTATCTTCCGTAAACAGGAAAAAAAAGTCACATGTAACAATAAACATATCTCTCCTTTGAATGGCACTGCCATCCATCAAGAACAACCTCTGAACTTCTATGCCTCTGCCAAGAACATTCTCTGAAATTCTATGCCTGAAATAATCCAGTTAATCATTAGAACATGTACCACAATTAAAAAAACACACACACAACTTATCGAATATTAACACACAACTTATCGAATATTAATATGTTATTGATTTATAGTTGGTCTAAAATCCCTCAAAACATTCTCTTTTCCGGTTTCTAAACCAATTATTATATACACCAATCTGCCTCTCATCAAGAATGCTAATAATTTAACTCTAAAATCTGATCAAAGACCCAAAAAAACGGAAAAAATATAATTTGAAAGGGAAAAAAAAGAGACCGAGTTAAGAATAGTAAATCAGAGCTACCTTGTTAGCAATGTTATTAGAGAGCCAATCAAGCCCCTCATACAACCCCTCACCAGATGTGGCACATGTGCTCTGAATGTACCTGCGGAGAAATAGCCAGAGTTGGAAGATTGAGATTTGATATCAGTTGATGAAATTCGGAGGAAAAGCACACATCATCAACTCCAAATACATGTATGTAAGTTGATTGGAACACTAACCAATGACGTTGACGAAGGGAGTGCAGACCAAGCTTATCAGTGATCTCTGCCGCATTCATTGCATTTGGAAGATCTTGTTTGTTAGCGAAGACCAGCAACACTGCATCTCTTAACTCATCCTGCTCATAGTAGCAATGGTATTACAAACAAGAACTGTCAGTTCACCAAATATGTTTTTAACATCCCAAGTAATTTAAAGAATGGCAAACTATTATTACCTCATTCAACATCCTGTGTAGCTCATCCCTAGCTTCAACCACACGGTCACGATCATTGCTGTCAACAACAAAGATGAGACCTTGTGTGTTTTGGAAGTAATGTCTCCACAAAGGTCGGATCTGGAATGGAATACGGCATAGCAAACAAAATTATATTTTCTTAGTTGAAACAGAAGAATGCTTATATGACGAGTTAGCTCTGACAATGATATGGCATGACATAATGTAATCAGCACATGAGTTGTGTGCTTTGTTAAGTTGCTGATGAGTAATAGTCTAATCAGCATTAGACAGACAATACGAATACCCATTGCCAAATTTTCGCCTATAATCAGAAGACTAATTTAACTCCGCCCGTTGCAACGGCTGGTCCCAAACCCAGATAAAGGAGGAGGATTGGTGTTAGGCTTGTGATAGCCAACCGTAAAAAACACATCACATCCCTTTTCATGGATATTGGTTCAAAAAGATTAATGCAGAAGGATAGGGCGTCCCCCGCTATAAGCGACGCGCTGCACCTACGCTCGGGTGTAGTGACAATTGAGCAAGGCGCGCTGCAGCGGCGACGGGCTGTAGTGTTAAATAGGCAAGGGTTCTCGCACCTTTCTGGACGGGGGCGAGTAAAGAAGCTAGTACAGGTTAGAGCTAGAGATAGAATGATTAGATTAGCCTCTTGGAACATAGGAACCTTGACGGGAAAGACAATAGAATTAGTGAATGTCCTGCGTAGGAGGAAAGTAAACATAGTTTGTCTTCAAGAGACAAAATGGAAGGGGAACAAGGCTAAAGATTTAGGAGGAGGGTTCAAACTCTTCTATTCTGGTAAAGATGGCACTAGGAACGGGGTGGGAATAGTGGTAGATAAAGTTTTTAAGGATGCAGTAGTCGACGTTAGGAGGTTTGGGGATAGAATCATAAGTATTAAATTAGCTTTAGAACTAGAGATAGTGCATGTTATTAGTGTGTATGCACCCTAAGTGGGTTTGGACGAGGAGACTAAGAAGGATTTTTGGGACTCTTTAGAGGAGTTAGTTCTTGGAATTCCCTCTTCCGATAGGGTTTTCATAGGCGGGGATTTGAATGGCCATGTCGGCAAGGATAGAGTTGGGTATGAGAGGGTACATGGAGGTCAAGGCTTTGGGTATCGAAACACCGCGGGGATTTCTATTCTAGATTTTGCGTTAGCTCGAGATTTTGGGATCGTAAATACTTTTTATAAGAGGGAAGACCACTTGGTGACCTTTGCGAGTGGGCGTAATAGAAGTCAAATTGATTATTTTCTTGTGAAGAGACACGATTTAGGTAGGTGTAAAAATTGTAAGGTTATACGAGGAGAGTGTCTGACATCCCAACATAGGCTGTTAGTTCTCGATTTTTGTCTTAAGAGTAGGGGTGGTATTGCTATAGAACAGGTTAGACCGAGAATTAAGTGGTGGACCTTACAGGGAGATGTGTGCCAAAGATTTAGAAAGAGAATTTTGGGTGGCCAGTCAGTTTCAGAGGGTGGGGAGAATCTAGAACCAAAGGATAGGACTAGTAGCGCGGATCTTTTTGAACATTTGGCAAACCGAATAAGAAGATGTGCGAATGAAGAGTTAGGAGAGGCCAAAAGAGGAGGTTTCTATGGTAAGGAGACATGGTGGTGGAACGCGGATGTGCAACAAACCATTGCGGAAAAGAAAATATGCTTTAAGGCGTGGCAAAAAGATAAGTGCCTAGAGTCTTATGAGCTTTATAAGCAGGCTACGAAGTTGAGTAGTAGAGCAGTAGGGGAAGCTAAGAAGAGAGTGTATGATGCTCTTTATAATAGGCTAGGTACGAAGGAAGGGAAGAAGGATATTTTCAAGATAGCGAAGGCTAGAGAACGAAAAACTAGGGACTTGAGTCGTGTTAAGTGTGTTAAGCATGAGGATGGAAGAGTCTTAATGCAGGATAAAGCTATTTTAGATAGATGGAAGGATTACTTTTGGAACCTACTCAATGGAACACATGTAGGGGAGTTAAACTTGGAGGGGTATGCTTCACAGGAAGGGAGAGATCGCGTGTTCCATCGCAGAGTTAGTGCCACAGAAGTGAGAGAAGCTTTAAAAAGAATGAAGACAGGGAAGGCCGTTGGACCGGATGATATACCAATTGAAGCATGGAAATGTCTGGGAGAAGTTGGAATTCAATGGCTAACTAAGCTCTTTAATAGGATTTTGGAAACTAGAAAAATGCCAGATTCATGGAGGCATAGCATTGTGGTACCAATTTATAAGAACAAAGGGGATATCCAAAATTGCTCGAACTATAGAGGAATAAAGCTTATGAGTCATACGATGAAACTTTGGGAGAGGGTTATAGAACAAAGACTTAGGAGTTTAACCACGATTTCAGAGAATCAATTTGGATTTATGCCAGGTAGGTCTACTACGGAGGCCATCTTCCTGCTTAGGCAAACTGTAGAAAAATATTGAGAGGCACGTAAGAGTTTGCATATGGTTTTTATTGATCGGGAGAAAGCATATGATAGGGTCCCCAGGGAGTTAATTTGGTGGGTGCTTGAAAGGAAGGTGTCTCAATGTTATGTCGATATCATTAAGGATATGTATGAAGGGGCTGTAACAAGTGTTCGCTCAGTAGGTGGGATGTCTAGTGAATTTCCAGTGACAGTAGGACTACATCAAGGGTCGGCGTTAAGTCCATATCTCTTTGCTTTGGTCATGGATGAGTTGACGAGACATCTGCAAGAAGATGTACCTTGGTGCATGTTATTTGCAGATGATATTGTCTTAATGGATGAGACTAGTGCAGGTTTAGGTCAGAAATTAGTTAAGTGGCAGGAGGCTTTAGAGAGTAAAGGTTTTAGAATTAGCCGTTCAAAGACGGAGCATCTAGTGTGCAACTTTGGGTGTGAACTAAGAGGGAGAAGTAATGCAATTGAGATCGAAGGTGTCGAGGTCCCGGAGTGTGAGGCTTTTCGATATCTAGGGTCTATAATTCAAAAGAATGGGGCTATTGGAGCAGATGTAGACCACAGGGTTAAAGCTGGTTGGTTGAAATGGCGAATGGCGTCAGGAGTATTGTGCGATAGAAGGATGCCTGCAAGGCTAAAAGGGAAATGCTATAAGACAATTGTTCGACCAGCCATGCTATACGGTTCAGAATGTTGGGCTACTACGGGACAACATACGCATAGGATGGCAGTAGCAGAAATGCGTATATTACGGTGGATGTGTGGTAAAACTCGTAAGGATAAAATTAGAAATGAAAGAATTAGGAGATACTTAGGTGTAGCGCCCATAGAGGAAAAAATTAGAGAAAGACGTTTAACTTGGTTTGGTCATGTGCGGAGGAGACCAAGCACGGCGCCAATTAGAAAATGTTTAGATTGGCAAGTTAATGGAAGGTGTAGACGGAGGGGACGACCGTTGAAAACTTGGATGAAGACGGTGAATGAAGATATCATTGAGCTTGGATTAGGTGAGGAAATGTGGGAAGATCGCATTGCTTGGAGAACCAAAATTCATGTAGCCGACCCCGAAAATCTCGGGAATGGGCTTTGATGATGATGATGAATCAGAAGACTAATTTCTTAGTATGCCTATAAAACAAACAATTACAACTACCTTCTTTATATGCAATAATTTTTTTCTGTTCTGAAGGGTATCATACAAAATTAAAAAACATAATAATAAGCAAAAAAGAGACTATAAAACACAAAGCTAGTAATCAGGACTGATAGACAAGGCAGCTCAGCCTCCTCTAGCTTATGTTCATATTAAGTAGCTGATGGGCAATAGTCTAAAGCGAATCACCATATTGGCATATAATTTGTTAGATTCATTTATTTGCATGCCCATAAAATGAACAAAATACACCTACCTTGCCTATCATAAAAAGGTAAATATAAGCAAAAAAGCTAGTAGTCTTCCTGACAGAGACGAGATGGATCACCTAGATCTAGCTTATGATCATGTTAAGTCAAGGATGCACGGATACAGACACGCGCGTCGTGTCAGACACAGACACGACACGCCGACTTGACAATTTCCTAAAAACTAGTACTTGGAGACACGTCATACTATTTTTCAATAAGTCATATAAATATAAATAACAATCTAATAAAGTGACTTCTTAGAGTGTCTTGATGAAGATGACACTGGTGCAAGAAAAAAAATTAAAGTAGAGAAAAAGTATAGTAAAGAAGAAGTAGAGGAGAGAATAAGCAAATGAGAAAAAAAATAAGAAGCAAAGATTAAGAAGAGTCTATGCTTTAATGGTTTTTTGTCCTATTTATCTTAAATCTTAATTGAAATGGAGAGTAGTATTTCATTTCTTTGTGTTAAGTGCTAATGGAGAGTAGTCTAATCAGCACTAGACCGTCAATAGCTGTAGACTTGTATTAAAAAATATATCAACACATTGATATGCATTTTTATTTGAGAAGAAGAGAGACCAGTATTAGAGATGGGATGGACTGCTTGAGGTGGTGGGCTTTAATGAGCTTTTTGATGAGACAAAGGAAGATTCTACATATGATATGACGTAGTACTGTAGTATTACATAGCATGTCACATGTAAGGACGGACTTTATTTTACTAAATATAAATAAAACCCCAACTGTGAGTATTCGACATTGCGTAATCTGCGATAGTGCCAACGGCACGGGTATTACACTAGTATTGTAATATTCCAGATTAATAAAATTATATTTTTGGAGAAAAAAAAATATACATTGATCAACATTTATGGCATCCAGTATAACTTTTACTTCAGTTTTTTGCATGTATACTATTTTGATTCATTGAAAACAGATATCACTATCTTACTAAACAAATGCAAGTGCTGATGCCTGCAAAAATTCAGGTAGCCCTTTTCAATGTCAGCCGTTATACAGATAGATAGTCTTCATTTATGTAACTAAAACAAAAGGCTGAAAGACAAGAAGGCTTGTACACTCTAGCTTATGTTTGTGTTGAGTACTAATGGAACAACATCAAATCAGTATAAGACCTTACATAAGCAAAAGAGTTTTAGGGGTACACAAACACACAACTAGGGCTGGGCAGGTTCGAGTAACCGATCCGAAAATTAAAAATCGAAGCTCGAACCGATATTTGTAAGCCCAAAATTATGAGGCTCGAGACCAAACCTTAACCGAATTTCGGGCCGATCTCGGTCCAAAACAAAAGGGTCATCTCGTTGTCTCTTGCAGCCCTTCCAGCCATCTTCATCACTTGAAATGAAAAACCCATTGTTCTCTACCTTAGGGTTTCTCAATGGGTCTCTGCAGCTCTAGATCCTCTATCAAAACCAACCCAGAGACCCCCATCACCAACCTCCAAACGCCCCTTCAATACCCCCCTTCAAATGGAGTGAATACGAACCAACAAAATGAAACACAGGTGGTGGAGGTGGGAAAGAAGTCGCCTTTCTTCCCCTTCTACAGTCCAAGTCCTGCTCATTACTTGTTCTCCAAGAAATCTCCAGCTCCTAACTCCAATTCCACTCCCGACTTTGTGATTGACTTCTTGTCGTCGCCTCCTCGGCGTCCTCCCTTCATGGACCTTGTGGCTTCCATTTGAAGAAGACGAGAGACTGAAATGTTCTGTGAGAGAGTGAATGAACTGTGGCTTCATTGAATATTTTGTGAAAGAGACTATTTTACTTTGAATCAATATTACAAGAGAGACTGAAATCTTATATTCCCTGAGAGAGACTGAAATCTTCACTTTGTGATGGAATATTCTGTGAGAGAGATTGAAATCTACACATAGAATAATCTGTGAGTTCTATGTGGTGAAATGTTCTGTGAGAGAGAGTGAATCGGTTGGGCTTTGGGGTATTTGGGTGATTAGGTGGTATTTGGGCTGGGCTTTGGGATTTGGTGATTAGGTGGTATTTGGGTTGAGCTTTGGGGTAATTGGTTATTTAATTTTTTTTAATATTCGAGTTGGGCCGGTTACCCATCGAGCTTTGAGAATAGGAACCGATAACCGGACCGACGTATTCGGGCCAGGCCAGGCTTTGGAACTGACTTATAAAATAAAAATAGAAAATCGGACCAAACCGGACCGCTCGGTTCGTGCCGGGTTTTTGGTCTCAAATGCCCACCCCTACACACAACAAGGGGAATCTTAATAATAAAAAATAATTTTACTATCCATAACTCTTTCAAGCTAAATAATTGCATATTAGAACCTAAAACTGAAAATTATCTAAAACTGCAAACTTGGTACAAGGACCATCAATCCTCTTTTCTCACAACATTAGACCAGGATGGTGTTCCACAATAAAAGAATCATAAAATTGGAAAAGTGAACATACCTTGTCCTGACCACCAACATCCCAAACAGTGAAGCTGATGTTCTTATATTCCACAGTCTCAACATTAAACCCTGTTGCAAAATACACGCAAGTTAATAACCTGAATGCTGGGAGTTTCAATAGAATAACTTTTATCACTAATTTGAATCGATGCCATGTAAAAATACAAAAATAAGTGCATTTATAAATTGCTCCTACAACATCTAAGTTCAGCTTTGTCATACAACAACATAATGGTAAATTATTTTCATCACTCCGTGGGCCATAACATCCATGCTAGAAAACTTACGGAGCGATCTCTCTATTCAAAAGTCAAAACACTATGCAGAGAGTTTGAAGTTATTAGACATGCTATATGAAATCATAAAAAAAAAATAGCAATTGTAAAAATAAAAATAAACATAAAAATCATACCAATAGTAGGAATAGTGGTCACGATTTCTCCCAGCTTAAGCTTATACAAAATGGTAGTTTTACCAGCTGCGTCCAGACCCACCATGAGAATACGCATCTCCTTCTTGGCAAAGAGCCGACTGAAAAGCTTAGTGAAAGACAGCCCCATCTTCACCTCTGTTGGTTCAACCAGAAAAACGAAAGATCAGGAGCACATCTAATTATATTTTTGTCTACTTAATAAATATCAACCCATAATGATATAATAGCCTAGATTGAGAAAAAGGGTTGTGGAATCCTATAATGTTTCCTAAAAGTAATCAATGACAAATCCAACTTAATAATATTCAAACTCTGGTGAAGTTTCAGTCAAATTAACAACATCAAGAAATTAAAAACATCTACAGTAAACCTGCGAATCACCAAAACCATGCAACAATCAATCTCATACAAATATAATTGAACTCTAGTTTATATTCCAAAACCAAATCGAAACACATAGTTAGATCTCATGTTTTCATCAATCACAAAATCCTACTAGTTTAAGTCAAATTTATTTTTGAAAATATACATAGCGAATCATTCTTCACCAGATTCACTGAAATGAAATGCAAGTATGAAACTCATCCTACAAAGCATCAAGAAACACGAAACCAAAATCAACCATATACTTCGATCTTATTCACTCACCAATCAAAATCGCGACGGATTTGATTCAATATCAACAAATGAAACAAGAAACTCGATACATGAAACCGAAAACAAGGCAATATACATCAAAACACGCAAATCGAGCAACAATGAGATCAACATATCATCGAATCTGCAGATCAAACAAGATCGATCGATAGAGTACTATTAACAACACCGAGAAACCTAATATGAATCACTGAAATCAACCTTGGATCTATAAACCTGCTAGAAACAACGCAAATCAACTAAATCAGACTGCAAACACAGCAATCTGAACCGAAAAATAGAACAAGATAGATCAGATCGAAGAAGTGATCACATCTAGGGTTTCAAAAGAGCGATTGAATAAAGTGAGAGACTTACGAGAGAGAAGAAGAAGCCTTGCTTTCTTTCGATGGACGAACGAACGAGCAGATCTCAAGGAGCTATTTTGCACCACTAGATTGTGAGGAAATTAAGGGAGGGGGCTATTTATAGAGGAGGGTTAAGAAAATGCAGTTAGTGACGGGGTTAAGTTATTTGCTCGAAATCTACGCAAACGTTTTGACGGAGAGAATATAATATAATTATTTTTATCCAATTTTTTTGGGGGAAAGAGAGAGAGCCAGGGACTTTTATGGGTGGAATGTTGGATCTTTTCAATTGCTTCACATGCAATATTGTTTGTAGTAAGATCCTAAATATGAGGGTTGTTCCATGTTCACTGTCATGTAGATGGATTGTGGTATTAGGAATTTTGGGAAAATATTCTTGTTAGGGAGTCATTCTCTACATTTATTTTCCATTTTTTCAATGAAAATTTGTTTAAGGAAAGGATGGGCACTTTGCGAAGGTTGCAGTAACACATGTAAAAGACACGGTTCCATATATGTCATGGGGTTAGCATGTATTCTTTACAACACTCCTTCGGCACCCCTTCTAAAGAGGTGTGCGAGCAAAAATTCAATAGAAATTGGTTGTGGAAAACTTGCCAAATTGTGTTTGTTAGACTTCTAACTAAAAGGCTCTTGAAAATGTTAGACCAACTGCAGCCGGTGTGCGTTTTGATAGACTCATTAGACATCTGAATCATTCTGGGAGTAGAAATCATTGAATAATTCAATAAGTTCACAAGTTTTGCATTTTTTGTAGACAAAACTTTGACCTGGTAAAAATGTTTCCTACTTACATTCCGATTTTGTTTTCTAACAAACAAGTAATATTTCTAACTGGTTAAAAACAAACAGCACCTGAAAGGAAAAGAAGTTGTATAGTACTATTTCTAACTCCGATTTTGTTTTGGTGGCCTTTTCTTGGTGTTTTTATACTTTTTTGTCCATCCTCTTTAAAACACAATCACAAACACTATTTATATAAGGGGTAAAAGTGTAAAAAAAAAACCCAAACAAGGCTGACTAGAATTTTTGCTGTATTAATGATTGTACAAGAGTACAGGTTGACATCTCGCATCAATGTCTCATCTCTGACATTTAAATTTAACAACACTGAGGCTTTTGACACCACTGAAAGAGTTGCTCAACCACCCAACCAGCAGGGAGGGGAAAATTAGTATTCAACTAAGTACCATATCCTCATTTCCTAACACGTAGAAATCAATGGTCTCAGGAACCCATCGAGCAACATCCATCAAGAGGAATATGAGATCACCAGAGAGTCTGATATTATTCCTGCTTCACTGACAGTCTCTCTGGAATCACAAAAGAAAATGAAAAGAAATAATTAGTAACCAAACTTTAAAGCAAGAAACGAGTGCCATCATATAGAAACTATCAGTACAAGGACACGAGGTCACACTCATCAAAGGTCAGCATATTTTGTATTACAGTCTAGCTATGCGATGATGTTACGATATCACATATACACTACCGGTATTAGCTAGGTATAGGTATTAGTCACCCATCAAACAGGAATGGCTGTGGTAAAATTTATAAGTATGGTAACTCCACTCTAATGACACATTCAATTAAACTCTCCACACCTCCATGTGACTTACTCTTTTTAATGAAACCAATACATTTTTCAATTAGAATGTACACCAGGGTTTGGTTAAGTTAAAAACAAATTCAGCACTAAATCTCACGATGCTAAGAATATGAGAGCGTGGTGTGGAAGAAGAATACTTATTAATTCGTAAGTAACGATCATCGTAGTCCCAAAAACTGACATGTTTAAGAACCGGGGTCCAAAACCTCTGTAGAAGCCTTTCCACCCATCTTCTTTGAGGAGAATTTTCACTGTCTTCATAACAGACGGTCTTCCTTCTCCATAATTATCCATAACCTGTGATTCAAAAGGAAATTTGCATAAATAAATGATAAATCTCTTTTCAATTGAATTGCCACTACACTAAACACAAAATGGGTCTGGCATGAATATTGGTTTCATAAAATTTGACAACGAGCCTGAACCAAAATCCATTCTACTTAAAGACAAACCTAAACCCAAAAGTCCGAAACCTGGCCCAATTTATACTCGAGTGAGTCCATCAGACGGATATTGAGAGACCACGAACTAGAAGTAAAAAAAAAAGTCTGATTGATACATTTAAATTGTTAGATTGCAGTCTAAAGGTCAAGTTGTTAGAGAAGGTATCTCTAGGTATCTAGTACGGACAAATGGTGTGGGATCCATGAACAAGTGGAGCAGACTTTAATCTCTCAATGCTCCCCCTCAGCCTAAATGGTGGAAATATTGTCTAAAGTGCTGGAAAACTATAGAAATGCCTCAGCGATTGTGCTGAGCAAGAGAACTGAATCCCCAAAATGTTTGATTGTCATCTACTCAAATAGACTTCTGGAGAAGCATATTTAAGCATAGAAAAATGGACAACCAGAGTGAATTTAATTCTCTCAATAGAGATGAATTGAATAAACCACTTCAATATCCAAATGGAGAGAAAAGAACAAAAGAAAACTATCATATAAAAGCTGGAAACTCACTTGAAGGCGTGTCTTTACTACGTCTATGGGAGTAGTAACTATGCTAGTACAGGCACCCGCCACCAAACCTGCAGTTGCCTGAACTGTAACAATCTCCATATGAGATGGTTTAGTATCAATACCATTTTCATATCCCAGGCTCCTAAAATCACAAAGAAAGTTATTGGATAACGGGATCATACAAACAACACAAGTAGATTGCTGTTACATTCTATAACTACACCTCCAAATGACATGTTGAGCAGCACCGTAGGTACCCCACCAAAGTGCAGATGCTGGTGTTTGAGTAAAAGCTGTCAATCCAAAGCCTCTGAACAAACCCCGAAGTCCTTCAGCCCTAACCACTTTCCGTACAGCATCAAATGCTCCATTACATGGAGTGGTCCCTGGAAGGCCTTGGACCATTAGCCTCCGAGAAATCTGAGAAAAGGGCCATTACAATTAACGCAACAAGACGTTGCAAAAACAATTTTAGATAGCACAAATAGAGATGCAATCAGACAGCCCAAACTGAAACTCGACAGCCTCGCCGAAACCATTTGCATTGCTTGGGCTGAAAACATGGCTAACCTGGTAAATGTGCAAGTCCATTCATGACTCTTTTATTATACCTCTCACTAATTCTATTTTCTGTACTTACAAAATGATGCAAAAATAGTTGAAAATAAAATGTGTAATTGTCCTTGCCCTAGCTATTCTTGTGATCCTTTCAATATACTTAGTTTTCACCCTCCTCTAACAGATCCAACCTGGTTGAGTAAAGTTGAAGTTGACATCATTTGGACCTAGGTTGACCATACTCACGGCAAACTCTGGTTGAGTTAGTTTCCGCAATTCACCTTTGTAGTAGGCCAAAGGAGAAAATTAAGATTCACAATTCACATTGGGAATTGATTATTTAGCTTCCAACATCTTCAACTATGTTCTGTGATAATGTTTCATGTTTTAATAGTTTGAGACCCCAAATAAAGAAGATAATGCATGAAAAAGACTTACTACTTCCAAAGGCACATAATATGCAGCAGTAGCAAGGTCTGAGAGCATGCCTGCCATCCCATTTGCAAGACCAATACGTGTGGCTTCAGGCATATCAAGACCTTCAGTGTATTTTAGCATCATATCTTTTGACATTTCAAGTGCTGTAAAATGTATTACCCTACCTGGTAAAGATCCAATCGCAGACGTACCAAAACCTCTGAAAATGCCAGGAATGCCATCAGTTTTAAGTATATGCTTAAATACAGATAGTCCATTCATCCGGTCGAACCCAGCAACTTGCATTCTAGTCTTTACAACTGACGTTGGATGTATCAGTGCTTCCTGAGCAGTAAAGAGGATAGCTCCAATGACATGAAACCTTGTCTTGTCCAACCTTGCATTGAGACGCAATAAAAGAGGAGTTAGGTCTAGTTTAGGTTCGCACGTCAAGTTTCAAGATAACAATCGGTCACCACTTTTGAAGATGACGCAACCAACAAATCACATGTCTGACTTAGAAAAATAGAAAATTTACCCCCTCAATGTAGGGTGCTGCAGGTTTGAATCTAACTAGTGGCGGATGGGACTGGAGTATACTCGTGTAATTGATTTATATGGTTCAGGGATTGATTAAAACTCTTGTTTATGTATATATATTTATATATAAAGCTAATACCATTTAGATGATAGTTTCATTAGTCATCCCAATCTATAACATTCTTAGGGTAGTTGAACTGGTGATCCCAATCTCCAACATTCTTTTCCAGTCTGCTCAATCAATCAAGGCTCTTTTGTTTTGGTTTGAACAAAATTTCAACTTTTCACAACCAATTAGTTAAATAACTACTTCAAAAATTAAACTTTATGCCATACAAGCTGATTTGGGACCAAAGATAATTAGATTTCAACACCTGAAAGGCTCCCATAACTAGTAATTTAACATCCACTGGTATCTTTTTCACAATTTGCCTATTTCCCTCCAACCTATCTATACAATGAAATCTATCTCAACCTTCACGGTGAACCCATTCACTCATTTCCCTTACAAACCCAAAACCCATGTCACAGAATCCAACAAAGAACCAAAGAGATTCCAAAACAAAAACCCAACAACAAATGATCCCTACCCACTTCCCCAAAATTCATCTAAAACAAAACCAATAGTCTCAAAACAGCTAATTTGAAGGAAAACCAACTAAAAACCCACCACCATGAACTAAACCGACAAGAGTCCATTGCAGGATTACACTTCAAAGACAAGTTTTGACATAAAAAGTAAGTTCATTGGACACATAAACTCTTCTAAATTTGGTAAAGAACATACGTGCAGAGCAAAGGGGAAGAAAACTAACCTGTCCCAATTGATGTCTGCGTCTGATAAAGCCAATTCTGCTGATTTAGCCTCAGCTTCCACCGCCATGGAGTTTATTCCAGTTCAAATGGAGAATGTGACAAATGGAGTTTTTGGGTGACTTTTTCAAAGATGATTGAGAACTCAGTTTGGGGAACTTGGCTTAATACAGAAATTCGAAGCTTTGAAAAGAGGAAACCTCACACCAATTGAAGGCAGCTGCTATGTGCACTCACATCTTCTACTGCACCCCGGCGTACTGTGCCTAGAATTTTGTTGCTGTAATTTACTTGTGCCACCACAAAGGCATAGGTTTCAGGCACGATTCGGGCGGAAAAATACCCTTTAGTTTCACTAAGGGTGCGTTTGGGGGTACTCTGAGTTTCAAATTATGAAGTTGGGGTACCTCTAAATAGGCAGCGACTTTCAAAATGAAAAAAAAATGCAAAATATGGTAACTTTCAACCAATTTAAACCTTCAATTGAGACTGATTCTCAACCTCATCAAAATATGAAAGTTGTAGTACTATGAGTTATCTAATAAACACAACTTGAATCACTTAAAAATATTTTGAAATTAGCAAGTTATGGTCATTTTACTAAAGTCGCGCAATGAAAACGGGATAATTTCCCTGACTTTCGGCCAACTTATGTGCTTGATTGAGACCGATTCTCAAGTTAATCAAAATACAAAAGTTGTAGTACTCTCAGTTATCTAATAAAAACAACTTGAATCACTTGAAAATGTTTTGAAATGAGCAAGTTATGGTTATTTTACTAAAGTCGAATAAATTTGTCCGAAAAATAAAAATGGGATAGTGTTCTTGACTTTCGGCCAACTTATGTGCTCGATCGAGACCGATTAGATAACCCGCAATGCAAAATGCGAACAGGAAATTCGCAGTGCACTTTGCGAATATAAATTTTTTCAGACAGATTTGCGTGACTTTAGTAAAATGACCATAACTTGTTCATTTTAAAACATTTTTCAAATGATTCAAGTTGTGTTTATTAGATAACTCGGAGTACTACAACTTTTGTGTTTTGATAAACTTGAGAATTGGTCTCGATCGAGCACATAAGTTGGCCGAAAGTCAGGAATACTATCCCGTTTTTATTTTTCGGACAGATTTGCGCGACTTTAGTAAAATGACCATAACTTGCTCATTTCAAAATATTTTCAAGTGATTCAAGTTGTGATTATTAGATACATCATAGTACTACAACTTTTGTGTTTTGATGAGGTTGAGAATCGGTCTCAATTGAAAGTTTAAATTGATCGAAAGTTATCCTGTTTTGCGTTTTTTTCATTTTGAATTTGGGTTTCTCTGTTATGTTAAGTTATGCATATTTATTGAGTTTGGGTGTAAGGATTTCGATTTTAAGAGAATTTTTAGAGTTTTCGAGAGAAATGGAGGAGATTGCAAGAAATTTAAGTGTGGAAAAGATTTGCAATTGGCCCCTTGTCTCCGTAGTGGCTCCGCACATGCGTGCAAGGTAAGTGTTTGGGGGCAAGTTTAAAATTCTCAACAAGAAATAGACATTATGTTATGCTCTTCTTCTTCTCCAACAATGAAATTAAAAAAAAAAAATTAAAATTAAAATTAAAATAAATAAATAAATTGGAACCATCCAAGAAATCAACTTGTTTCATTTTGCTTCTTTTTCTTTGTGGTAGTCGTTTATGCTCTAGGTTCATAAGACAACAACTTCAAAGTGGGTTTACTCTGTCAAGAATACAATTTCGAAAGGGGTTTACTCTGTCAGAAAGATGAAGGTGAGAAGATTAGGAGTAATTTCATTCGAAATGGCAAAATCTAGGTCCAATAAACCAAGAATAGAAGCCCTTGTTTAACAGCCATTCATCCCTTCTGAGATAGCCTTATTCAATATTATGCGACTAGTTCTCCTGAATGCGTTGGGAAGGTTTTGTTTGGTATCAACATACCTTCAGGTGCGACTATAGGTATAGGTTCAAGAAGTTGCACCTTGAACATTCAAAATCAGGATAGGCTTTTTTGACAATTATGAATGTGCAGCGAAAGAAGGCATTGCAAACATTACAAACAAAGCTTTTGATTGACTACCATGGAAATGAGTTATCAATGGTTGAGGTGATTGTTGAGGGCGTAAACTAGGTGATTGGGGCCAAGAGAGTAGCCAAAAAAATTTACTTAGGAGGGGGTTAGAATGATAAAAATGTTTTGTCGTAGATATTTCGTATATGTACCAAATTTTATATTGGCCAAATGAGTTAATAATCGCCACTTGCAATAGCTAAAGGAACTACATGATAAATGCATTGAGATTAACCCTATTCCTTGGCTGAAAATTTTACTTACCTTACTAATTTGGACGTGATAGATAATTTTTTTAATACTCGTTAAAATGAGTATCACGCAAAGGTCGAATAATGATTTTGGTGTTCACATAATTATATATACTAGAGGCGAACACACTCTACGTGCACAAATATTCATTACTTTTTATTTTATTTTAAGTGCCAATGTATAGTTATAAATAATTAAATGACTTCACATAAATTATTATATTAGGAGTTAAAATATAATTAATCAATGTTTCAAAAGTACTTATTTTGATTGTAAGAATATGAAATGTGAATGGAAAAATGAAAAAAGTTAATTGTAAATGTTTTTTTTTTATAATTTATAAATAATTGGAGGGCTTGAAATAAATTATGTTAGAGACTTAGATATAACATATTTTAATGTTTAAGAGGGGTTAGTTTGGATTGTAAATATCATGAAATGTGGAAGGCAAAATGTAAAAGTTAGATGTAAGGGCCTATTTATAATTTATAAATAATTAAAGAGCTTTAAATAAATTATGTTAGGGACTTAGGTATAATTAATGAATATTGAGAGATGTTGGGTTTGATTATTAATAATTTGAATTTGGAAAGGCAAACGTGTAAAAATGTGTACTTTTACCCAACTTTTGATTTTTCTTTATAAATATTATAAAGTTGGAGGGCTTGTCGAAAGCCAAAAATAAGGGTGAAGACAAAAATGTATAATAGTATTTTTTTCAATGAAAAGACATAAATACCCCCATCACTATTCATTGGGCTAATGGTTTTATATGTAATTATTAAGAATAAAGGAGGGCAAAATTGGAAAGGAATTTTAAAGTTGAAGACATACATTTTCACTGCCATTTGGGAGAAGTCATTATACCATTCAAATATAAACAACTAATGCATCATTTAGGCTTGGTGGAATTAAAAATTTTGATGTTTTTTATTTACCATGTTTGCAAAACCAAAATAATCATTAGATTTAATTGTTTAATAAATACAAACCAAATAAGAAAATAGAGAAGAAGAAAAAAACATAAATTTATCATGTTTGCAAAACAAAAAAAATCATTATATAAAGAAGTTTTAAAAAATAAATCATTAGATTTAATTATTTGATTAATAAAGAAAATAAAAATAAAAATAAAAAATAAAGGAAAAAAGTATAAGTAAGGGAAGGGGTTGGTAAACAACTTTTGAAGGGTTGCTTTTATGTAGTATAATCTTTTGCAGTATTGAATATTTGGGGTATGGATGGGTTAATTGTCTATTTTATGCGGCGCGTGGTACTTTATTTTCCACTTAATTCTTTGCACAAACACTTGTCAATTTTCAATTTTGAAGTATATGGGGAAGATAAAAATGTGTTCATTTTTACCGTTAGATCTAATATTTTCAATCTGTGACGATAAAGACTACAATGAGTAACCACAGTTGTTTTGGAAGTCTTCATTCTACAAATGTAAAAAAAATGCAATCTCTTCATTCCAAAGTTTGCAGGTGGGACACTAGAAGTCCTACAGTCATATGCCATTCAACATTATGACTACAAAAACAACATGATCATGATATGTACATGATAAATACTACAAAAAACCAAACTGATCATACAACTTATCAAATTCTAATACCATGATATCCATCAAAACCTGGGAATTTAGTAATTATTAATAGTGTCATGGGTGTCAAAGGCATATAGGAAATCGATCTTGAAGCTTAACAGAACAACTTTTCTATTTCTTAACCTACTTTGTATGGGAAAAAGAAAGTTTTGTAACAATTATTGGCTCATAATGACAGATAAGAGATAAATTGAAGACAATAGTAGCTCAACTTGTCAACTAAGAACATTAGCAACAGTAGTTATAAACCAATGGTATCATATCAAATAGATTGATATTGGAGTGGGTTTTGTCCGCTTAATTGCCTGAACTTCTGATCAGTTTGACAAAATGATCAACCACCATTTTCAAAGCAATGTCAACCTATTCTAGCAAATCAAACCTCATCTACCAAACCTTTCTGCGGGTTCAAGATTGTCAAAGGCCTATATGTAGAAAAACATTCATACTATGATAAATTCATTTAAAGTTGAGTTTGAAATTCCCATGGTTTAGAGTGAAAAAGACATATGAGTGTCAAAGGCACATGTAGTCAATTGACAACATAATATCGAAAAAAAAAACATTTAAAGCACGAGATATTTCATAAAAAGAATGTTGAAGAGTTACTAGGTAAGGTCTGAAGGAGACCCACTCAATGAGGCTGAGTAATTATGAATGATATATCCTACAATGGAGGAGGGTAGAACTAGTCGACATACACATAACATTGCTAATGGACCAAAATCTCCAAATTTATAATGGAATGGGGAAAGGAGGCATCACCTGGAAGTTCTTTTGTACTCATCCAACAACATTTTGATATGATTAACAAGCTGATGCACCATTCTTCTCCTATTCAAAACCAAGCAGATAATGAGAAACCTAGCAAGACATCTCAACTGCTTATTAGCAAGGTTGAGATCCTGAAACGAGGAACCATCCTTGAAATACTCCTTAGTCCATATAGCCTCATAGAAAATATATGATTCAGACAAATAAGTTGCTTCACTCATTCGAAGATATTGTTTGTACTACAACTGAGCAATTCAGACAAATAAGTTGCTTCACTAGCTAAAATTTTCAACTGCCATGAAAGGCACGGCATGGCCATATATATAATGGAAGTACGTAGTACAAACTCACACATACATATACACACATTGTGCATCGTATTGTTGAAAGTAGGGGTGGGCACGGGACGGGATGGGACGAGATATACCCATCCCTATCTCATCCCGTTCATACAGGATCGGGACGGGACGGGATCAACGTTGTAATACCCGCCTAATTAAATAAATATAAAAATTTATTTTGTAAACCTTAATGTTGATGGGTTGTCACTCAGTTGTATTTGGGCTTAGTTGTGGGCTTTTATTAAACTAATAAGTAGGGTTTTTATTTTGTGAAAGAGGGTGGGTACATTCAAAAGTTCGGTGGGGGCGAATAGCCACCCACCTTATAAAGAAAATAACTCCATTCTTTCTTTTCTCATTCCTTCTCTTTTCTTCTTCGATGGCGGCTGGCAGTGAGGTGATGAAGATGGGAAGAACATGGAGGCCGGTAGAGAAAGGGGTTTTAACAACAAAGATGTTTAACAGGCTTAAAAAATTAGATGCTTATCCGAAGATCAATGAGGATTTCTATAGCAGAACCCTCTCTGGTGGTATCATTACTATTGCTTCTTCTGTCCTCATGTTATTGCCCTTCATTTCCGAACTCAGTGAGTCTCTCTTTCTCTCTTATTTATTTCTTTTCATGTTTTAAGGATTCCAATCTGTGTCTTTTGGTTTGGGGGATATCTGTTTGGAAAATCAGACTTACACAGTTTCATCCTTTCTCTCTTAAGAATTTTTGTTATTTATTTTTTTCAATGACATTAAGCTAATTGACAACCAATGGAAGCATGAAACCTTGAGAGGTGGGCTTCTTTTGGACCATCGGGTTGAGTGTGACATGGTGAAGGGTTTAGCTAGAATTATACAAGCTAGAGCTAAAAGGGCTACCTCACTAGAAAATGTTGCCACCTGAATGCTTATTATTTGTGAGTCTGCCATAGAGTGGGCTCTCAAAGAATCTTAGCACAATAGAAGGTGGAATTAAGGATCCCAGTGGTTGAGACCTTCTGCTCCCTCTAGTATGACGGCAGTCTCATTGAGCATTAGTTTTAATGTGGCGGCCTGAAGGGTCATCCTTTCGGTTTTAAGGATTGATTAGCAATCTGAGAAAGGAAAAAGAAGGACGAGTTGAAGAAGAAGAGGGGAAGAAAAGGGAGGGTTCTGTTTGGTTGTGGCTGCGCAATCTTTTACGGTTTGCCATTTCATCCAGTGAGTTTTCTCCATTCCTTTTTTTTGTATGTGGGTTTTCGCCGTTCTCAATCTAAATTTTGTTTGTGTTTTCGAACCTCTAAATCACGATTCGTGTACGTGTTTTCTTGTTGGTGATTGTGGGTCAAGTATTTGTTAACGTGATTTGAGATGAGTGAGTGAGTGTTTTTGCTTTTCTTTCAATCTGGATTGCCAAATTTACAATATATTTTTAGTATATCAATGAGATTCTTGATGCCTGCGAGAATTGATAAGTGAGATTCTTGTATACTGCGAGAGGACCCTCCTTCACTTGGGGCATCTTATCCCCTTCATGTTCACCAACTAATAATTCAACTTATTCCTTCATTTACTTTCATCCACATTGCTCATTTTGCTTAAACTTTACCATTATAGGTATTAAAGAATAATGGGTCTTAAGAGCTATTTGTTTTGACCTCATAGAGGATAGAATTTATTGAAAATGTGCTATTTTTAGCAAAAGATTTGAAAAAAAACATGAGCACCCCATTTGCTGCCACATATGCAGCAACTTTGGGTATTGTTATGTCTGCAAGTAAAATTACTTGCATTGTCTTTGAGTGGACAATATTTTGTATATAGGTTGAATTCTTAATCAAGCATTGATGAACTCGTTTGGATGTTTGCTTTCACATTTTGGGTGCTTGATGTTTCAAACTCCTGCCGCATAGTAGGATTTCTATAACAAAATCATATGGATTTGTGTGTCACATAAGCGGTACTTAAGTTAGAACCTCACACCATTATGGATATGTCTTTGCCAATGTACACATTACAGGTTAGATGGGATCTTGAATGTTCATAAACTTTTGTAGGATGGGCATATGAGAGTAGAAGACTAGGAGAGATTTTTATGGCTAAGTAAGGAGAAAGCATGAATGGGTATCCAATTTTATAACATAAATATAATATAGTATTTAATCCTTTCATTGTGTACTTTTGTCAAACACAAATATAATATAGTATTTAACCCTTCCATTTGTGTTGCTATGACAATTTGCTAATTGCATTCAGTGTTTGTAGGCTTGTAGTCTGTATTTAATTTTTCCTAATTGGATTATCAGTGTGTTACGCAAATTGGAAGATATTATCTTTGGAGAATTTCTTTGGACTTATTTACATAACTGGCGAGATTGATCCCAATTGCATAACATAAAATGGAAGAAAATCTCCTAGTAATAGATATTGGCTGGAATTTAACTGAGCACTTGTTTTAGTTTGAGTATTTGAATTGTTATGCGAATTGGTGTGCATATTGTTTTTCATATGATGCAAAGAGATGAGATGTGTGAATTGGCAATGTGTCAAATATTATTTGTTCCCCAAGAGAATGGTGGATACTGTGGTTGATTTATTTAGGGTTGACAAAGAGTCACCATAAAAGAGTTTTGAATTTTAGTTGATTTTTTTTTATTTGCTCTTTTCCACAACTCCGAAAAAAAAAATGTGAAAAGAAAAGAAAGTTTTTGTATACAGACTTGCTTGTATACTTGTGATATTATTGGGTATGCAGACTTGCTTGCATATCAGTGTACTTGCCAGTGATCGACCTTCGGGTGAGATGACATGTTCCTCGAGGTGGCACCCCACTTGGAACATGTACGCTCCGAATGGTTTCGATGGCAAGGGGGGCACACTTGGGTGAGGTGTGTTCGGTGCACCGTTCCATGTGTGTTCGGTTGTACGTGTAGATTTAGGAAGAATGCTTGCCATGGATCGAACTTCGGGTGTGATGACATGTTCCTCGAGGTGGCACCCCACTTGGAACATGTACGCTCCGAGCGGTTTCGAAGGCAAGGGAGGCACACTTGGGTGAGGTGTGTTCGGCACAGGAGCAGAGTGCAATTGTGGAAAAGTAGCGAGATTTCATATTTTTTGTGTATGTGCATGATTACCTTTAAGGAAGAAACTAAATGTTCATTCAACCATTGAATGAGAACTACACGTCTTCCTAAAGGTAGAAAAATGTGTTTGTTTAATATTACAATAATAGTCTAATATGATTATGAATTGTATTGTTGTTGCATTTATGAGGATTGATAACTCATAAATTTTATTTATTAGTAATAAATAATGCATATTTATTTATTAGGATGATAACACCTTTGCCTCATGGAGGAACTACCTGATGGTGTGGTTATTTATTGTTTAGTTTATTTTAATGTTGTCATGTGCGGATTTATTGATTTTGGGATGAAGATTTCTCACACCAGCTTTATTGCTGACCCGAGTGAGCTTTTGCTTCTTGGGTACATTCCTTTTGGAATGTAGTCGAGTAGTCTTTCAGGTTTAGAGATTTTGAGCTGCAGTACTGGAGTTCCGCTAGTGAGCTAGCAACGTCAGAGTCTCATCGGGTTAGATTTTTATTTGTTTCAGATGTTTAGTTCATGCTGCTATTTGTTTATGTTATTATTGAATTTTCACGTCCCGAGTTTTGGGGGAAACGGATAATCCTAAGTGGATTTTGGGATTTTCGTTTCCTTCGAAAATTGGGGCGTGACAAACGTGCTGCCTGTGACTGTTGCGAAGATTATCATCATATAAGAGCGTGAAAAATAACTTTCTTATAATTAGATATAGAGCGTGAAAAATAACTTTCTTAAACCTACAAGCAAATTGAAGGAATCTGGAAATAGTTATGGATAACACCTAAGCAGTGAAATACCCACCAATATAGAGGCGACCCCATGGAAAACCCAAGGTCTCGTAAACCAGATCGGCTCTTGAATATACGTTCTCTGACACTACAAGATAACTCCTATTGCCTGAGGGTGAGTAGCATATTACCTAGCAGGCTTTAGTCTTAAACCAAATTAATAATGGATAAAAAAGACATGTCTGAATATGTCTCTCAAGATGCTTATAACATTGTATACGTAAGGAGCACGTGATTGATTGCAAACCTCCCTCAAGTGCTAATCTAGTTGGGATGTTGGGAGAGTTCAATTTGCTTTTGTTTTCATCTGTTTTCTCCTTGAAACTTCATATAAACCCAGAAATGATAGCCTCAAGAGACACTCATATATAGTCTAAATCGATATTACATAATATATAAAACCCAAAATAAAATAAATGAAATTCAAATGCAATCTTGAACATCAAAAGATGAAGATCCCAGAAAGGATTCAAATGCAAACACCATGAGTTTCTGTCAGTCATCTTTAAGTTTATATGAATACAAATAAATAAATAAATAAAATATTAATAATAAATATTAAAAATTTAGCTCGGGACGGGTCGGGATTGGCGGGATTAAAAATCTTCATCACATCCCATCACATTCTAGATCGAGATGAAATTATTCAATCCTATTAAGACCCGTAAAAATCGGGATGGGATCGGGATCGCAGGATGAGATGCCCACCCCTAGTTGAAAGTGTGCATGATGGCAAGGGAAGGAAGACAATATAAGTGACCAAACAAAGGGTCACAGTCACAGAGTTATATGAGTTTTCGAGCTTTCTCATGCAAATACACATTCTACAACACCAGGCCCCATAACAAGGAAAACAAGCAAGCGATGGAAGCCTAATTTTTATGTAATCTAATCTCTCTAATAAAACCAACCAACACTATCCCCAACCTTTACCCATCCAATATATCATAAAAATGTATATATTATTATAAAATTATATAGTCCATACTTTAAAGTTCAATATTAACATGATGTGAAAAAATGAGGTGATGAGTTACCTCCACGTATGGTTGGCTTATTGTTCTTGTCATGTCTAGGAGGCTCCTTTGAGTAAAAAGGATTTGCATGGGCTGGTTGGCACCGGAAAAATCTTCACACTACACTCATTAAGTTTAATATTAGAGAACTATCTACCAGAAAAACCAAACATTTTCCTTCGAAAAAGAGAGATTCCTTCCAAACACCATTTTTTTAGTTGTTTTTCTGGTCGCTATTTCCATTACTCATGTTGGTCTTGGAGCAGACATTTCATTGAGAAGCACATGAATACAAATAATGACTAATGGAATGTAGTTTCCTTAATAGCAATTGGTGCATAAACCTAACAAACAATGACCAAGAAGAAAAAAGATACATAAGTTGCTAGTCATTAAAACCTATGTCTGTGACTACAAACCCTGCAATTAAGCAAACATGCAGTTCATTCATACTTGCTAAGAAACACAAACTACTTCTCGAATCAAAAAACATTTTTTTCACTAACAAGCTAATTATACTCTCAAAATGGTATCATTTAGATTGAACAATTATTTCAAGATTGATGAACATAACATGAACTTGAAAATCAAATAAAACCTGAAGCAAAAACTGCAGGGGATCTCCACAAATGCCACAATTCCGCGATTTCTCCGACGGTAAATCAACTGGATTTAACCTTGTCTGCAAACACTAAATGCAAAGCCAAATTAGATCCTCTAATTTGAAAAAACTGAAATTTAAAAAAAAAAAAAAAAAAGTTCTTAAACCAATACTATGTGCAAGGCCTCAAAATTTATTGTTTCAAATTGGTGACTAATTAGTAACAATAGCATGTATTTTATTGTGTCAGTGGTGTTTGGATATGGATTCTTAGCCGTCAGTACGAAATTTGAGAACACATCCCCACTGAAGAAGCATCAAGCGATTGCCATAAGGTCAACCGGGGACAAATCAATGTTATATCATTGCAATTATGTTGGGTGTCAGGACACACAATACTCCCAAATAATAGAAAATTTTATCCCTAGTGTGATATATATGGAACCAAGAACTTTCTTTTAGGTGATTCAAAACAGGAAAATACAATCACAGTGCAAGGAAAGGATGAGCTGCAGTCATATATAGGAGAATTAGACGACCCTAGTGGCTGGAGCCATTGGGAGAACGAGAGAGTATGGTATGATATTATCCTTGTGTACAAGAAGCATTGAAACCGCCATCCAGGTTCTAATACTGGAAAGTGTCCATGGGCATGGCTATTCAGTTATTAATAGATGAGGCTCTACAATACACTGTGGGTTTCACTGATGAAGATCTGTTGTCACGCCCCGATTTTCGAAGGAAACGAAAATCCCAAAAATCCACGTAGGATTATCCGTTTTTCCCAAAACTCGGGACGTGAAAATTCAATAATAACAGAAACAAATAGCAGCAACAACTAAACAACTAAAACGAATAAAAAGTTTAACCCGGAGAAGACTGGCATGGCTAGCTCACTAGCGGAACTCCAGTAATGCAGCTCAAAATCTCTAAACCTGAAAGACTACTCGGCTACATTCCAAAAGGAATCTACCCAAGAAGCAAAAGCTCACTCGGATCAGCAATAAAGCTGGTGTGAGAAATCTTCATCCCAAAAATCAATAAACACGCACATGATAAAAATAAACCAAACAATAAATAATCACACCATCAGGTAGTTCCTCAATGAGGCAATGGTGTTATTATCCTAATAAATAAATATGCATCATTTATCACTAATAAATAAAGTTTATGAGTTATCAATCCTCATAAATGCAACAACACTACAATTCATAATCATATTAGACTATTATTGAAATATTAAACAAATACATTTTTCTACCTTTAGGAAGACGTGTAGTTCTCATTCAATGGTTGAATGAGCATTTAGTTTCTTCCCTCAAGGCTAACCTAGTATAAGTTAAATTAATCTATACACAATTTCATGGCATGCTCAATTCAATGGTTTAATTTAATTATTTATTTTGTTTTCTAATTCTTGGCTCCTTTTTCCACAATCGCACTCTCCTCCTGTGCCGAACACACCTCACCCAAGTGTGTCTCCCTTGCCATCGAAGCCACTCGGAGCGTACATGACCCAAGTGGGGTGCCACCTCGAGTGTCATGTCATCTCACCCGAAGTTCGATCACTGACAAGCATTCTACACGTACAACCGAACTCACATGGAACGGTGCACTGATATGCAAGCAAGTCTGCATACCCATAATTCCATCACACGTATACAAGCAAGTCTGTATACAAAAATTTCTTTTCTTTCACCTTTTTTTTTTTTTTTCGGAGTTGTGGAGAAAGAACATTTACCAAGTATTTTATTTGAGCCATTTTTTTTTTTTCCAAAGCAATTAACATCACATCACATCCCTCTACAATTACCACGTGCATAAAACCTTACTACAATTATACTACACAATTTAATCATGTCCACTGTTGCAACATGACATCAATTCTCCTCCACATATACCCACAAATTAACACTGATTTGTAAATGTCGATTATCAAGTACCCAACATATGTTGATTTGACATGATGAAACAGTAAAAAAAAATCAATACTCATACACACATTTATGCATATAAATATCATCTAAACTTAATAACTTATAAGGTGTATGCAGTAACCAAAATTTTCTCAAAAACCGTGCACCTAACCCATCAATAATGATGATGACTCTCCCATGTTTTTTTTTTTATAAGCAAACAATGCTTTTTAACCCATTGCAGTGGCCAACAGTGAAAGAACCAATTTGCAATTCATTGTGATTGAAATACCCACCAATTGATTTCACATGTTAAAACCAAGACAAATCCAAGCCACATATCTTGAGTTTTCTATATGTTAAAATTGAAACTGTAAACTGCACGTTATTTTCAAACACGTCAATCAAACAAAAGCATGTCAGACATCATACGCACAAATTATTATTGTTATTTTTTTTTTTTGAAACCGTGTCAGGCGTCGGATGTCAATCAAATAAAATAAAAAAAATCATGTCAGATCACAGAAACGGAAACCCATACACACAAAACGAAAACTAAAAACCTAAAAGAAAATCCCTCTTTCATCCTTTCTCTCTTCCATACGCAGGGATATGCAATATATTTAATCAATGATATTACAAAAAAAGAAAACTAAACAAGAATAGAGTTGTACTCACCGATTTTTGCAAGAATCCAAAGTTCCTCTTTCCAAGCTCCTCCCACTTTCAACGTAGGATTTTTTTTTTTTTTTGTGTGTGTGCAAAGAGAAGAAAGTAAACTAGGGTTGTGTCTTTAAAGGAAAATTTAGGGTTTCTTTGGCTAAACACACCCACCCTTTATCTCTTACCCACCACTAGTCTAAACCTAAGTTTGAAATCGTAAACTATTATTAATTATAATTATTATCAATTAATAATTACTACCAATAAATATTATTTACTTCTAAAATAATGCAAGTATATTAGTAAGTGAATTTGGCGGGTATTACAATATACACACCTCAAAAGAATCTCGTCCCGAGATTCGGTAGAGGAAGGTAAGTAAGAAATTAATTCTTAAACTACACATCACATTGACAAATAAATAGCTCATATGTATGCCCATAACTTAATGAAGACAATCACACAAAAATATAAATATTTTTCAGTAAGTAGAAAAATTACGGGGTGCTACAATATATACAACTCAAAAGAATCTCGTCCCGAGATTCGGTAGAGGAAAGAAAGTTAAGCGAATTTCAAAAATGCAACTTGTCAAACGAAAGAAGATTTTAAAATAAAAATTTCAATTGAATTTTTAGTTGCATAAATTTTAATTGTCATTGAGAAAGTACGGGTGTTACATCTGTCTTCTAGCATTCAAAGTATTATTTGATCGTCGACTCATATAATTTCAAATGCAATGATTCAAATATGTACTAGCGAAGCCAGATGTACAAGCCTATGTTTTCAAGACTAGTTTTGTGATTGTGGAGGTTCTTTGGCTCATTAGAAACAATTTATTTTATTTTTTGCTACTTGTCAGTAGTTTAGAGTTCAACAAATGGGATACTGCTTTAACCTTTACATACTCTATAGTTCTTCAGTATTTTAATTTCAGTTTAAAGCCAAATCAAATCCTCTAATTCAAGTTCCTGAACTTTCCAAGTGAAACTAATACTACGTGCAACACGTTGGTACTTCTTAAACCAATCCGAACACGAGAAAGGAAGAATAAGACTCATCATTTCCTGACATTTAGCACATTTAAGTGGTATATAGTTGTCCTATCTAACATGTTCTAAAATTCTTAAAGCACTTCTAAGTGTTAGCTAAATATCATTTGTCAAGTGTTTTCTCATTTCACAAAAATATATATCTATCAAAAAAAAAAAAACGCACACACAACATTCAGAGTGTCAAGTTCTTCAACAACAATATGTTAGAGAAAACAGAAAAAATGAAAGAAACATTAAAAAGTAAAGTACATGTAAGAAGTATGAGAGACTTGTTAAACTTTAAGAACCTATTAAGCATCTAAGCCAATGGCATGGTTACAGGTCAGCCGAGCACACTAAAACATACAAAACGAACAAGTTTGGTGTGTGTATGAAAGCAAACTATTGATACATGGGTTAAGGGTAGCACACCTTGTGGTGACTGTTGGAGCCATGACGATGGCAACAACCTCTAGTAGAATTACCATAATACAATTATAAACACACTCTTAAAATATGCTCATACATACACTATTTATTAATTATCATATCTATTTAGCTATGATTTGTTGAATCCCCAATATTCGCTTTACATTTTTCAGATAAACTATCACTCTAGAGTAGATAAAATACTTCATATATTAAACCAATATTGCCAAATAATGGTTAGAATTTCACCTCTTGCATACAATTAGATCAACAAGTTGAGTTCAATCACCGAATCCTGCAAAACTCTTGATATGAACTTCAAATTAGTTGAAACACACAAAATTATTTAGTTGAAACACAAAATCGATAACAAATTTGTTCCGTTCAAAATCGATAACAAATCGAAACACAAATTGATAACAAAATCAATAATAAATGATTTAGTTGAAACACACAAAATCGACAACACAAATTTGTACGAGTTAGTCGAAGAAGAAAAATTAGTACTTGAAGTGGAATCAAGATCTGTTCAAAGTGTATCAAAACCCTAACCTTGGAGCGATCACTGATGAGTTGAAGCGAGAGAGTGAAATCAAAACTTCCTACCTCGCCGATCAAACTCGAGAGAGTCGAAACCCTAACCTAGAAATTTTGTGGTCGAGGGAGGGAGAACTCGTCTCATCGAGAGAGAGTTTGAGATTTGAGCTCGTCTTGTCGAGGGAGAATTTGAGATTTTTTCTTTTTTCTTATCCAAACAAACAAATGAGTTTCGTCGAGGGAGAGTTTTCTTTTATATCACGAGAGAGTTTGAGATTATTTTAGTGTCACGAGAGAGTTTGAGAGGGTTGGCAAATGTTGTTAGTGATTGTATCATACAAAAACAGTAGCTATTTAACTAAACTATTACAAATATTGTAACATGCCAAAAACGATACAAATAAATTTTGGTTTTGTTGCAAAATGGTCATTTTGGCGCAGTGTCACATCGTGGGAAGTTAATAATGTTGGGTTATGTCCCTTAATAGCAACAAGGCCTTTTGGGGGACTGTGAAGTTGATTGATAAAACCCCACACTCGAGAATCGTTACAATATTGTTGCTTGAGACATGTTCGTTGGCTAGCAATCTCATATGTTTGTTGCATTTGGTGGTTCACTCCAAATCTAACAAGTGGTATTAGAGCTGGGTTTGAGTTTCGACGAAATGTCTTGATGAATTAAACAACCAAGAAACGTATAGTATTGTGGAATCTTGAAATCGTAGATGCGGATGCGGATGTGGAGATGCGATTGAAGACAAAATCACCAATTTGATAATCGTACTTGTTCACGCCTAAGTATCAATCAATTGCAATGTAGGATTTGCGTAGGAAGAACCGAAACCTCATAGAGGTATCTGTTCACACACCATTCTAAAAAAACTATTTTTTTTCTTCTTTTGTATTGCATCAGTTACAACCCCCACATTCAGAAAACTGCCGAGCAATTTTTTCACACGTACACAAGTTAGAAACAAACATCTCCTACTTGCACGTGCTGAACTAATCCATAAGAGAACAAATCTTTTCACTACAACGTTCATACAAAATATGCTATGCAACCAACATATCTCAAAATCGCTAGAGTTCACTACTATGTAACTATTAGGTATACATAGCAATTGCAACGAGTAGAGAAAATATGTAATACACCCCAAACCAATTTCGTCACATTTAAACATCCCTTGATGTCTCAATGAATATATCATTATTATGCATTTTTGTATTCACAATTATGTAAACACATAGAAAGCATAATTGGTCGCGACTTGTGAATACAATAAAGTGTGGCATTCAATGTGGTATTCCTTTCATTTTAGAATCATTTTATTCTAATTCGAATGTTTTTCTAGAAATGCTCATTTAGGCCGAATCATTCATAACCATCAGCAACATTCTAAGATAGCATACATCAAACTCAAACCTCAAGAAACCAGTGGAAGTGATAAGGGTACAAATATGGGTCATCTTAGTCTCAAGAGTCTCATATGACGAGGAATAAATATCAATAATATCTAGTTTGTAACGACCCAATCCACATGGTACAATATTGTTCGCTTTGGACCTAACCACCCTCATGGCTTTAAAACGTGTTGTAGCAAGGGGATCTAGCCTCACATATATATAGCACATCCACTTCCCTTACCCAGACGATGTGAGACTATAACACATGGTAGTCTGCCAGCCTCTGAGCATGCCCACACATGGTAGTATGCTAGCCTCTGATCCCGCCCACACACGAAGCTGCCAGCCTCAGAGCCCACCCACACACAAAACTGTCAGCCTCAGATCTCACCCACATATGGTAGCCTAGGGGTGGACATATGGGTCGAGAAACCACGAATGCAAATCGAACCAGACCGCTTTGCTCCAAATGGTCTGATTTTTATTGTGTAAATTAAGAAACAGTCCAGATATGTTGATGAACAGTTCGAGTCTGGTTCCAAATATTTGTATATAAACGGTTCGGTTCCAACCTATTTGCATAATACCTAAAACCCCCCCATCATTTTTCTATTCTCTTTCACCTCACGAATCTCGAAGCAACTTCAACAACAACTGTGCCTTTCTCTTAGCTCGATCCGAACAATCACTATGTATAAGCAGCAACAGCTGAATCACAATTCCTGCACTCTGTGAATCTTTTTGCAACTTTTCCGAAATCGAACAAAGCGATAAGATATCTCCTGCCGCGTACTCGGTTGCTCTATCGGAGATCTTCAATATGATCTTCACCAACAGAGGCACAATGAAGCGAATGCAGCACAACCAGATGGAACTCTGCAGAGCAATTTGATGGTCGCGAGGACTCTCTTGGCGTCGCATTTCTCAAAGTTTGCGAGCTGGTCGATTAAGGCCTCAGTTTTTCCTGGCGAGACTGTTTTGCTTCGATTATGTTTGATTAAACACAGTGCAAACAAGGCTTTAATTCTGACTTTGGGTGCTTTTGGATAGTCCAAAAAAGGGGCTAAAAAATTGATTTCCTTTTTGTTTCTCTCTCTCACACTTGTATATAAATACCCACTTCCACTCTCTCATTTCCATCTTTACATCACCACCTGTAAATAAGAGACCATTTTCACTGTTGAAGGAGTAATGGAGGAGGGACAAGGCAAAGTTGTTGTTAGTGGTGTTGTCAAGTCATCAAGGTTCAAGAGGGTGTGTGTGTTTTGTGTGGGAGTAGTAATGGGAAAAGGGATTGTTACAAAGATGTTGCCCTTCAATTAGAGGAATAGCTAGTAATAAATTTCAATGTCTTAACTGTTGTTTAATTTAATTAGTAATAGAGTTGACGAACTTATAATATTTTCTAAATAGTAGATTGGAATCGTAGGAACCAAACCGTTTTAAGTGATTCGATTTAGGTTTGGGCTCAGTTCAAAATGAGGAAATTTGGACCAGATCGGATCTGTTAAATTTTAACGGTTCGAGTTAGATTCTTGCAAATTTGGAACCAATTCGAACTGTGCCCACCCCTATGGTGGGATATCAGCCTCAGAGCTCACTCACACAAAGATGTTACAGACCTAATCCACATGGTACACTATTGCTTGTTTTGGGCCTAACCACTCTCACGACTTTCAAATGCGTTGTACCAAGAGTATCCAATCTCATACATATATAGTGCATCTCATTCTCTTACCCAGGCGATGTGAAACTATAACACTAAGGTAGTTTGCTACCTTCTGAACCCACCCACACATGGTAGCTCGTCAACCTCAGAGCTCACCCACACAAGACTGTTACAATCCAATTACCAAACTTGGTTCAATCTCATTGACTTAATTTCTTCTTCTATTACTTTTATCTATTGTTCATTTGCAAGGCAAGTAAGAGCCTCCCCAACCATTTTAGGTTCATCATCCTATTATGGGGTTACAATAAAATCCTTACCCTAAATTTCAAAATAACGACGAGAAATATTTTCACGACTACTACGTCGTAGTTGATTTTCTTGTGAAACGAATTTACTATTATTTGCTTGGCTCTCACTCGGATCAGATGGTCTGATTGAATTATTTAATAAACTCACCAATTGGTTTTGCATAAGCAAATCATCTGAATCTGCCATTTCGAAGTTAGTTAAATCATGGTTTAACTTGCTATCGCTTGGAAATTTTGTTTTAGGAAACACGATATTTCGTGATTCAAATTTAGTTATGCTCCCACTTGCTTGTTCACTAATAAACACATCCTTTTTAGTGTTTAGCGTATCTTATAAATACGCTCTTTTTGGCTCTAGGACCCAATTTTCTAAATTTATGGGAAGAATTGTAAACATAAAGAGCAAAACCCCAAGATCTTCAATTAGAAAGATAACTGTTAAAAAAAAACAGTCTTCTTCTCGAAAGATCATTCCGCTGCTCATCATCAACTTCATAACGCGCAAATCACACTTCACTCGCCCTCTCAACATTTCTTCCACCCTGACACGAGAAAACATGATATAAACCTTCCTAGAGGAATTAACTGTGACAAATAATGCAACCATATCATCAGCAGTCACAATAGAATTGAGTCTCCTAATTGGAAACATGATATAAACATTACCCATCTCCAAGTCTTCATCGGTGTTGAGTTTTTTTTAACATTGTTCCCATACGCAAAGACTTTGAATTCACCAGAAAGTAATTTGGTGTCTCAAACATAGGCTCTGCATAGTTAATGGGCTCATCATATTGTTGGATTTCTCCAATAGGGGGGAGTACTTTTGCAGCCTAGTTGGAGTTATTGATGTTTGATAGAGTGCAAGATGTGTAGTTGCCCATGTTAAGTTAAAGTCACTCATCACTCTCTCTTTCTATTTCAGACCACAACACAAATGATTGCAGAGCATAACAAAGTAAGAACAGAGCTACAGCAATGACCCAATTTGAATCGTCCACTTGCCATCACTCACCCAATCTGAATTTGAATCGACCACTCACCCAAATTGAATCTGTATCTGAATCAACCACTCACCCAATCTGAATTTGTATCTAAATCAAACACTCACCCAATCTGAATCTGAATCAACCCAATCTAAAGCAGAGTGGCAATGGGGTCCATGACTGTTGTGTGCGAATGTGAAGGAAATGTGAATGGTGGGTTGCTAGGGACTGTTGACGGAAGAAGGGTGGATGCGATGTTGTGCATGAAGAAGAGAGTTGGTGAAATAGAAATATGATGGTGAAGGAGCGGTGGGGTTATCTGTGAAAGTGTGTGCGAGTTGAAAATGAGTGGAAATAAAGTTTAGGAGAGAATATAATTTAGGTTTTAAAATTTTAAGGGCATTTTAGTAAAATAATTATATAACCGGATATTCGCATGGCAGATATGGCAAAATCAATATCTACCTCGAATCTGTGATGAATACCATTTGAATCCCGAAATTCACTCCGAAATCCGTTAAACACATCCAAATCCGCCCCATTCGAGGTGAACATGACAAATATCTGAGAAAATTCGCCCCACTGCCATCCCTAATACATTTTATGTTGGCTAATATGGCCTAGTCTAATATGCCAAACATCTACATTATCATCTAAATTGTTTGAAGTAGATGACATTAAGGAAAAAACCAACATTGATATAATTACTAGCATAGTCAATATCAAAATTATAAAACCATCAAGCAAATATCCGGAACCATAAAATGTTGTTCCTTGGAACACATTTACAACAGTACCAAGAAAGTTTAAAATAAAACCTAACTTGAGCAAAACTAACATTAAGACCAAATTTCGTCGAATTTCAGAAGTGTACAAAACATCATGTAGGATGAGGGTTCAACCACCATGCAAACTCAACTTGTAGGTATCGATTCTTGTAACTTCCACACTCGAGTTATTTTCTACATATATATATTGATGCAGTCGATTTTCGCTCCCTGCTTTGATCCTGTTCCTGCTGACATTTTGACATGCACAAGCAACGCACGTGAGCCACAGACCACCGTGGGGTGGCCGATGGTACTCCGATGCTAAAGTCAGACGGAGCTCTGAGGAAGTTGTAATGTTGTAACAGGGAATTTGTTGCGTACATTAACTTACCAACCTCATGTCTTATTTATAGTGCAAGGAGTCTTGGTTTAACCAGACCATCATATGCGTAGATTAGGGAGGGGATCTTCGTGGAGATCCCTATCTAATTAGGAATCGTGCTGTATGAAGGACATTCCATGTTAGCTCTGCACTCCTAGATACGCGAGAGATAGTTCTCAATCCAAGAGCATTTCTGTAGAAGGGAGTTTTCCTGTGTGAAAGATATTCTAGTGTTTGCTTCCTAGTTGGGAGCAAAGAGTAGATGTAGTTGCCCGTTCGAAATAGATTCTCGAGATACTTGCCTAAAGAGGGCTTATGGGTATTGGGGACAACTATGAGATGTGTGGGCCTAGCGTGCTGTGTGAGTCCGGGTCCGCCTGAAGAACTGAATTGAGCGGGCTTAGAACTGCTTGGGCCTGTTCAATGTTGGGTTGATGCTGGGGTCCATATTTCCTCGAGATTATCACGACACATGTACGGCTTAGGGGCGTGATTGTTTTTATGTATCATCATATATCCACCTTGCTCTTGGTTGGATTCAACGGTATTTCACGAATAAATCGGGATATTTTGTTATGTGGTCTGTGGCGCCTGAGTCTACAATCCACAAAGGATGAGATTCAGTTAGAAAGCAAAACTTGATACATATGCAATACTAAAGTTTATATTAAGGTTCTTTACCTTCTTTGGCTTATCACATTCACGATCATAATGACCATTTTCGCCACAATTAAACATTTCACTTTTGATTTGCTTTTCTTCTTGAAATGACACTTTCCTTTTTTTTTTTTGCTTTGGTTTGTTGTTGTTAGGATTTCTCTACTTGTGGACAACTCCCTTACCCTTTCCATGATATCCACCATGAAATTTTCTTTTGGAGCCTGAACCTCCATATGAGCTAGAATCAACCATATGCATATCTATATCTGGCCTAATCGCTTCAATGAGATAATTTTCTAGCTCCAACTGACGTGCAATGTCTTCAAGTTTTTTGATGCTTTCATTGTGGGTTAGGTGCACCTTCATATGCTCCCAATTATGGGGTAAGGATCTAAAAACAGCTTGCACATGTTGTTCATTAGTTAATATGTGACCAACTTCCTTGAGCTCACTTATCATGTTAGACATCTGCCTTATATGTTGTCTCATATTATGGTTTGGGCGTTTCTTGTAGGTGTCGAACTTAATTGTAAGCCGTCTTTGTTTAGTAATAAAAGTTTCACTAAATTTCTTTTTCAAAGTTGTCCACATGTCTTTGGTTGTTTCATATTTATGAAAATCTCGCATTGTGTCATTTTCCATACTGCTCCACAATGTAATGCGAGCAATGAAAATTTTCTTTATTCCTGCATTATAAGCCTCTATATGTCTTCTGTGCTGGACGGAGTTGTCATCCTTAGGCTCTTCCATAGCATGGTTAAGAGCTTCTAGTGACTCTTGTTCTTCCAATACATATTGGATTTGTATATTCTAGATCTCATACTTATCATCATTCAAATTCTCACATTTGTTTAATTCGGCGACAATATTCTTAAAAGGTGATGCAATGGTCATGGTTTATGTCTACACAAGACATGCACATTCATTAAAGCCTAGCATTACGCACATCTATTTTGCCACAAATGAATATCAAAACAATGATAATTCACATAAGATGTAGAGTCGAAAGTTCACTATGTTCTCAATCATCATCCACTCTTCTTATGTATAATTATCACTAGCATAGTTTCATTGTGCAAAATTTCAGTCCTTACGATAATTTTATTTTACACTTTAGAATGCCCTCTCAAACTAACATCATCATTCATGTATTATATAATTCAAAATAAAAAATAAAAAATTAAAGAATCACATGAATGAATAAACACTTTCATAAATATGAACATATATGTACAATAAGTTCAAATAGAAAAAATAAATAAAAAGTCAAGAAAATGTATATTATTTTCCTTGGTATGGTTATATCTATTTCTTAAAGAATAAGTCTAAAAATAATTGATGGTAACCAATAAATACTAAGGTTAACACGTCCACTATAACTAAAACTATAATTCATTGAAAGAACAAATGTTAGTGTGGCTTGCATTTTCAAATATTCTTTTACAATACTCTTAACGAGCCATGACTATGCTTTGTGTGAATCAGATGATTTTCTTATATTATCTAAAACGTACTTCATAGAACAAAAAACGCTGCTCATGTCCCAAATGGTGTTAAAAAAATGACCTCTTGTATCATAGATAATTGTTTTGACGTGCTCAATTAATATGTTAATATTATTGGACTTCATCCTATATTCATCTAATTGTCTGACCAATTTCCTTGTTTGTACTCTCCATACCTCTGTCCTTATAGCAGTAGGAGATCGTATCGTTATAACCCTTTTTCCTAGCTAATGAGGAAATTATTTTTCAATGTCAAGGAATTTAAAAAATAACTATCAATATTGTAAAAACCCCAATTCTAGGCAGCCAAACTTTATAGCCAGGTTTTGGGCTTTTTACATTTCTACCCCTTCTATAGATAATGTTTGCGATTGTGTTTTAAAGAAAATTGGTAAAAGTGTAAAAACATCCAAGCCTAGTAAAAAAATAGCTTTAAAGTCTGACTGCCTATACAAACTCTTGTAAAAGATACAATGTGAACAAATAGTCCATGTACGCAAAAAGTCTACGCTCCTCTTTAATTGATTTTAGAAAAAAATCACTTTGGCAAAATAAAAAATGCTAGGAAACCATGTTTTGTAACCAGGGTGACATGGCGTGATCTCGATAGAATGATGAAATCTCCAAAGATTTTATGTGTTTCTCGATGTTGTAAAAAACTCCTCTAACGATGCCACATCATCCTGGTTGCAAAACATGGTTATTAAATTAGGGTTTTCAGCCTAATGGGCTTTAAAAAATAACTAAAGATGTCATGACACAAGTGAAAAACTAAAAAAAAAAAAGCCCTAATTAAATTAATCAAAATAAGGCCCAAACGAAAAAAAAAAAAAAAAAATCCCAAATGCAATAATCAAAACAGGCCAACATGAAAACTTCAATTTCATTTAATATCTCTCATTTCATTTCAATTTAGAAGGGAAAAAAAAATCTTGTCTGAAACCCAAGACACATAAAAGGTGTCAAATGAAGAAGATTCCCTCATCATCAAGAGGATTCTCCGGTCCATGATTTCCGATACAAAGGTCGCAGGAGAGCATTGCTCAGTCCTTTAGGTCACTGATTTCAAGGCTTAGTCTGACACATTGAAGTCTCTGGTTCAAACTCGGGTGAAGCCACCATCTTTTTCTCATGAATAATTCTACATAGCCCGCTCCTGGTCCGGACCCTCCCAGGCACGAGCCATAGGGAGGGTGTTTGCCATGTGAGGCGAGACTCTCAAACCTCCTGCTCCTCCTCTACGAAGGATCGACCCTCAAGATCCTTAACCCTCAGAGCCTCCTCCTCCTCTACGAAGGCGACTCCTCCTCCTCCTCTCCTGCGCGCCTCCTCAGAGCCTCCTCCTCTCCTGCGAGTCTCCTCAGAGCCTCCTCTGCGCTCCTCCACGCCAGATCTGCTCCTCTGCTCCGCTCGCTCGACGCTTCCTCTTCTTCTTCATCTTCTTCTGGTACGTAATTTCAAAATTTTTGTTAATTTATCTTCTGAAATTATACTGAAATTAAAACTTAAATTTATCTTCAAAATTTTTACACCCTGAAATCAGATAATCCTGAAATTATACTATTGAAATTCATGATAATCCTGCAAAAATTTTGTTAATTTTTGTTAAATTATACTACTGAAATTCATGATAATCCTGCAAAATTTTTGTTACTTTTTGTTATTTTTTGTATGTTGAAATAAGGATCTTAACCCAACAATGACATACAAGGCATATGTGGTATATCGCGGTCGTGTCCCTGGAATTTACGCAACTTGGCAAGATTGTTCAATCCAAGTAACAGGGTATAGAGGTAATATGTACAAGGGTTTTGCCTCAGCTGCTGAGGCTCATGCTAGTTATAAAGAGTGGGTTCGCTCAGAAGTGGTGGAATATAACGACGAGGCAAGCTCATCATCTGCTGCAGAGGTCAAAAATAAGAACTACGAGGCAAGAAATCTCTTCGAAGATAGGAATAATCAGTATCACGCTCGCGCGGGTGAAGCTGAAGCGAACAATGATAAATGGGCTTTGACAAGGGATTTGATTAATGCACTGCTAGTGGTGTTTCTTATGATAATGGTAGTTTTTTTGTTCAAACTTGTGGCATTTTGAATTCTCTGTAAGTGGTATTTCAAACGTGTATTCAGTTAGGTTATGAATGAATGTACATTTTGTTAATATCAGGAATATGAATGCTTATATAGTGACCCATAAGTCAGTGTTTGGAGGAGAAGCGCTTTAACATGGAAATTCTTTGCGATAATCACATGGTTTCTTGAAATATTACAGCACCCATTTCTTTTCAAAAAGAAATGCCATTTGAGGTAAGCAAAGGATGTGTCTAGTTAGTTATCTGCATTCTATATCAAGCCATAACTATTTTTTGTTAGTTCTAAAGCTTCCACCTGCCAAGTTTTACAAAAAACTTATCCAATTAACAGTCAATAGACTGCTACCAGATCATGCAATGAGGATCATCAACTGCCTATCAAAACTGTTTGTTTTGAGATTTAGGAGGATTCCAAGGAACAAGATCTTTTGTGTTTTAGTAAATTTCTATACCATTATGGAAACAGGTAAGAGCCTAAACGGGTTCACAGAAATGCAATGTTTGATGGCATCAAATTGAAAGCCTGCTATTCCAAATATCAGCACAATCCAATATCAGTTCACACTGAAAATATTGTGCAGTATGATTTATGAGACAAACTGATGAGGCGTTGCTTTCTCTAGGTTTATTACTAGACCAAGAACGAACCCTTCACACTAAACAGTGTCATGAGAGATAGATGAATGTAAGACCTACTAATGAATGTCTGCAAGTATTTTCTGATGAACAATGTCATACTTGTACTGTCATTAGGGGCATTTAAAAAATATTCATATCCTTGGGGACGTGTAGAATTTGGCGTAGTTTAGCTGTGTTAGGCTGCTAATGTCACTGAACTCATCAAGCTCAACATCAGCAATTGCCTTCACAAAGTACACTTTTTCGCCTGAACATTTTACCATAAAATCTTTCCTGTCCAGACTCATTGCAAGTTTCCCATAAAATGAAACTAGACTTTTGTGTTTAGTAAATTTCTATACCATTATGGAAGCAAGTAAGAGCCTGCTATTCCAAATATCAGCACAACCCAATATCAGTTGACACTGAAAATATTGCTAGGATGCATATAGCACAATGAAAGCAATGAAAATATTGCTAACAGCACAATGAAAGCAAATCTCTGATTCAAGTGCTAGGATGCAATCCAATATCAGTTCACACTCATAATTGAAGTCCGTAGCATATAAAAGCATTGAAACTATAAACTGTTTCATTAAGTTTGATTAACCTGAACCACAAATAACATATCAGGTTTGATTACAGCATAACTTTTACATTCATGCAAACAAATATTGCCAATCAACCATGATGCATTCAATTTTTCTTAGACTTGGAGAGAGCTTTCTTCATCTGTCCAAGCATATACGTGTACATGTGTGGACTGCCTGCAATGAGGATACAGTATCCAAAGGAAAGTCAGCAACAAGCAATAGACAAGTCTTTCTAAAATACCTTCAAAATTAGATTCAGATTCAGATGAAAAACTCGCCCTATCATTGTGACAGCCTGTGAAGCTCCTCCTTGCTAGAGAAAGAAATGGCATCAGCATAACAAAGCTGCAAATGGATTGATATGGGCATAGTAAGAATTCACGCTGCAAATGAAAAACTCGCCCTATCATTGTGACAGCCTGTGAAGCTCCTCATTGTGACTTCCAACTGCAAATGTGGGCATAGTAAGAATTCAATTGTGAAGGCTTTGAAAGAACTAGGAAACCCAACAATTCACCCAGTTGGACCTCTCATTTGGCAGTGTGGGGGTTCTCTCAGTTGAGCAAATCACTAAATTGGCTTTGGGATTGGAGATGAGTGGGGAAAGATTCTTGATGGTTGTTAAGCCTCCAAGAGGTATGGAGAGCACCAACCCAACTGACTTTCTCCCAGAAGGCTTCTTGGAGAGGACCAAAGGGAGAGGACTAGTTGTGACAAAATGGGCACTAAACATTAACACAATTTACTCATGAACACTAAATTGAATATATTGAACACTAAATAACTTGGAAGAACAAGTAGCTAACTTTACTTGAAAACATTTTGAATTCACAACCACCTATAGTCTGGCAACTCCATGTCGTTGTTTGAAGCTGGTGTCTGCCAAAATAAATAAATAAATAAATAATAAAGAATTGCACTGCAAAAATAACTGCAATATTAGGAAATAGTGTGTCCCTTGGTTTTTATACCTGTGAGAGGAGCGAATAAATATGATTCATTCCTGATAATGCACCAGATTGTGACACAATTGTTTCATCCTTGAAGTCCACAAATACAAATCATAAGTAAACAATAATAAGTGATAGTTACGCGTTAGTAAATATATTAAAAACAAACCTGGGTATTTGGATTTATTGCATGCGGTGTCAAATATTCTGATCCTTCAATTCCACTCTGGGAACAACCCTACAAATGACAAGTTAGCTTGCATTATTTAATATTCTAGACTTAAGAAATTAAATATTCAAAAAAAACATATTTTTCTACATACCACATTCTTCTCAAGGGCGTGATCTTTTTTTGCTTTTTTGTTTTTTTTCCTTTGTATTTTTTTACAAATCTTTTCAACTGTGGGTTGCATCCTTGAATTAGAGCGACGACCTTTGCTACGAACCGGTAATGGACTATGAATGTTAGATTGCATTCCAGAACTAGTAGTGTTGGACCCAAATTCCATAAACCCATGTGAATCAACACCCTCATCACCATCATCAGTTTTGAGTTGCTCCATTTTCAAAGTGATCCATTCATGAACTTGGCATGTCTTCTTTTCATCCTCAGCGGCGTAGTCGGCCATTTCATAGAAGTGACTGCACATCTTGTCAAACCTTTGACTTTCAGGCTTCAATCCCCAATCCGAATAAACAATCTTAACCCTTGTATGAGCCCTCTTCACATCTTTCCTCCACCTCCGAAGAACATATTTATCTGGTATAACATGAATATGGCTTTCAAACAACACTTTCAATACATGTCTGCATAAGATCCCCTTGAACTCAAACAATTGACAATTACACTTGATATTGAAGTCGGCAACGTTAAAATATACTATAAAATTGACTGAACGTTGTCTATCTCCTATTACCAAGTCTTGTCTAACAATGTATACCTCAAAGCCATTTTCATCTATAACTTTACTACTTATTGTACAACATATATTCCCTGCTATCTCGTGTTGGAACTCCTTAAATTTTTTTGTAGTGTAGGACGTTTGAAAAGTTATCTCTATTGCATAAGGAGTAATGCAAGGGATCACTGGGTTATACGATTTAAAGTCCGCTTAAGCTTCCTTTTGAACCTTACTTCGTAGTGCATTCTCATATTGTTCAACGAACTGCTTCAAAGTGGTCTTCGAATTCACATAACCATCAAAAAAAGCATTCATGCTTTCACTCCTTTGAGTTGAAGACATCCCCGCCCAAAATGTAGATCTTTGATATGTTGGCACCCAACACATTCTTTCAAGATATAATCCTCTCAACCAATCATTTTCTTGCAGACAATATTTCTCAATGAAACCATGCCAATTTACTTCAAACTCTTCATGAGACAAGGAATCGTAAACTGCCTCACCACATATCAATCCACATCCAAAAAGAATTGACTGACCGTGATGGTTCACCCCAATAAAAGGAGCAAATGGCATGTCATACTTATTCGTTAAGTATGTAGTGTCAAAGGTAACAACATCTCCAAACTCCTTGTAAGCTGCTCTGCTCCATGCATCAGCCCAAAAGACATTTCTCAATCTCCCTTTATTGTCCAAATCCATCATATAAAAGAAATTAGCATTGTTAGCTTGCATTTTTTGGAAGTAGTTATGAATGGCCTCCGCATCCCCCTCCCCAAGTCTCAACCTCCTCATTTTATCCAGATAATTGTAACAATCTTTCTGAGAAAATTGCAGAATATCATGACCACCAGCTTCAACCACACATGAAGTAAAATTCTTATTTGGCCTAATACCTGCCCTATCATTATAATCTAGCTTCTTCTTCGCATATGAGCTCATAACTCTATTTTTCGGATAAAATCTTGATTTTCCGGGGCTCAATTCATGATTGTGATCTACTGTTACTTTTGTCACTAACACATTACCATCAGAGAGTATTTTACCTCTAATTTTAGCCATACATCCACATTTAGCTGTACCCCGCATGTTTACAACACTTTGTGATTTACTTTTATGCTGCCCAGACCGACCACATGCAAGCGTTAAGTATATAGTTTTTCCATTTTCATCTTTTTCTGTATTCTTTATTTTCACTGAAAATCCTATTTTATTACCATAATCATGATAATAACGTTTGTACTCATCAATGTCGCTGAATTTCATCCCTTCTGTAGGATCCCTTATCTCTTCTAAAATTTTTTCATTCTCCATCAATTCAATATCTTCTACACTATCCATCCCTTATATCTTCTAAAGTGTCTTCTTACTGAACCTATTAAAGGAGTAGTTATCATCAGATATGTAATCTTTAAAATGTTTTACAACTAGGCTAAAATTATGATTGGTTTATACAAAAAAAAAAAAAAAATTTAACAAAATCTAATCAAATCTATTTTTTTTAACAAAATTTTTGCATGATTATCATGAATTTCAGTAGTATAATTTAACAAAAATTAACAAAAATTTTGCAGGATTATCATGAATTTCAGGATTATCATGAATTTCAGTAGTATAATTTCAGGATTATCTGATTTCAGGGTGTAAAAATTTTGAAGATAAATTTAAGTTTTAATTTCAGTATAATTTCAGAAGATAAATTAACAAAAATTTTGAAATTACGTACCAGAAAAAGATGAAGAAGAAGAAGAGGAGGCGCCGAGCGAGCGGAGTAGAGGAGCAGATCTGGCGTGGAGGAGCGCAGAGGAGGCTCTGAGGAGACTCGCAGGAGAGGAGGAAGCTCTGAGGAGACTTGCAGGAGAGGAGGAGGCTCTGAGGAGGCGCGCAGGAGAGGAGGAGGAGGAGTCGCCTTCGTAGAGGAGGAGGAGGCTCTGAGGGTTAAGGATCTTGAGGGTCGATCCTTCGTAGAGGAGGAGCAGAAGGTTTGAGAGTCTCGCCTCATGTGGCAAACACCCTCCCTATGGCACGTGCCTGGGAGGGTCCGGACCAGGAGCGGGCTACAGGAGCGGGCTATGTAGAATTATTCTTTTATCATTAATCTCCCTCCCTCTCCACACTCATCCAAGACCAAAAAAACTCGGAGTTTACACTGCCGGTCCATGGCAGAGCACCCAAGCCACTTTCTAAGGCAATAGTGATGCCTAATGGGTATGTTTAATCTTCTTCAATAAAAAAAAACTTGTTAAAAAGGTTTGAAACACACCCATTATAGATCTCCTCGTCTGGTTTACTAGTTTTAAAACATTTTTCAACTTACCCAATTTCAAAATCATCTAAAATCCTTCATGTTTTGCTATGATGATTTTTTTTTTTTTAAAAATATATTATTGATGAGAATAAGTTGTATTTATTCAAACAAATTTATGTTATTTGCAAACAAAACAAATTGCAAAATAAATCTACGATTTAACCATAGCTCCGATTTGATGAATTAGACAACTAGGAAACTTACAGTATTGTGGAATCTCGAAATCGTAGAAGCAATCAAAGACAAAATCACCAATTCGAAAAGCATATTTATTCTTGGCCTGAGTATCAATCAGTTGTAGTGTAGGATTGGAGAAGTAAGACTTGAAAAACTCACAGAGGTATTTGTTCACACACAACTCTCATTTTTTCAACTTCTTTTGTATTGCATCGTTTACCGGCATGTTCACTGTTTTGAAAAGAAGGGGTAAAAAGTGTAAAAAATGTCAAGAAAAGGCAAACAAACATGGCTGACTAGACTTACTCTGCCAATTTGTTTTTTTCCAGAGTTCGTCTAGGCAGTCAGGCTTTAAAGCCATTTTTTTGCCAGACTTGGACTTTTTTACATTTTTATCTATTTTCTTTAAAACACAACCACAAACATTATCTATGGAAGGGTAGAAGTGTAAAAAGCCCAAAACTTAACAAAAAAAAGTGGCTACCTGGCTGCCAAAAATTGAAGGTTTTTTCATCACACGCACAAGTTTGAAATCAACCGTCTCCAACAAGTGATATCAGAGTTGGTTTTGAGCTTTGACTTGGCTAGCAATCACATACCTCACCCAAATACTTGTGTTTGGTGGTTTAAGGTCCTTCACTCGAGATCCAACAAGTGGTATTATAGTTGGATTTGAGCTTCGACAAAATGTCATAACAAGGAGGTATTTTGTTATGACAACATTTACTCGTTAATCGGCTTTTTCCTGAAAGTAAAATGCTTCATATTTAGAGTTCATTTCAACATCATGTAGAGAAGAATTGCAAAATTTAGCAAAGGGGTTTGATAGTTTTCGAATTCTGTTTTTGTTAATTTGGGATTGAACTTTGAACAAGTTTGGTTGAGTTTCAATCTAAATCAGTTTAGTTGGTCTTTGTCATTAAATATAATAAAATTCTCGTTTTGTTTGTTTGATAATAATATGAGTGAACAAGTACTCAACAAGTTTGGTTGAGTTTCAATCTAAGTCAGTTTAGTTGGTCTTTGTCATTAAATATAATAAAATTCTCGTTTTGTTTGTTTGATAATAATATGAGTGAACAAGTACTCAACAAGGGGAATTCTAAATGGCGAGGAAACGGGCCATCCCCCTCCCTCGCCCGTTTCCTCGCCAATTAGACAAGCCCACTCAACAATGACCAACAAAAAATTTGACAGAATGAAGGTTTTTGCATGCAGTTCTGTATTTTCTCTTTTTAATATATTTTTGACATTAGGTAATCTTATATGTTTATGCTTACTACTTACAAGTACATAACTCATTTTGTTTTGGATTCAGTGTCACACCCGATTTTTAAACAATCAAAACTAATAGATTATTCAAAAATTCCAACACGATATGAGCAATTTAAGTGGTACAAACAAGAGATAACTAATAAATAAAATAAACTAACATCCTCAAAATTCTTCCTTTCATAACTAATGTCAAGATTTACCACGTCTTAACTAATCAGAATAAATCATAAATTAAACCCATGTAAGTGTATTACATCAATCCATCCCAAAATCTCGACTTCAAATAAATAAAGTAAAAATGGGGTCATACATCGTATTACCTACGAAATCCATAAAACCATAAAATTTCAGAAAGTAGTGCCCCAACCACAACTATCGCCTCGAAGCTAGAATTGCTTGCCTCCACACTCCAAACTAACCCTGATGCGTCTCTCGGGCCGCACTCATTATGAACAGAGCCAAATTTGTTAAATAAATACAAAATTGGGTCAGTATTTCAATGATGATGTGAGCAAACTTATTTTCAATATAATATACATCATGGTAGAATCTTACAATTATAAAATACTAACTGATGATACACCAAACAGTCCGTTAATCCGCGCCGTACACATGTCATGATGATCTCGTCAACAGACCAAAGCGGACATAATTGCGCGCTCAATCTAACAAAGCCCAGACCACACGAAGCCCACCGAGGCAGGGTCCAAGAGGTTGGCCCCAAACAACGACGCCCTAATAAGCCCATACGTCACATGGTCAAGCCCAATACCCGTAAGACCTAATAAGGTAAGTATCTGGGGGATCGACTTAAGACGGGCATGCCATCAATACATTGATTCGATTAGGAGACAAATATCGGAGTATAAATCGTGCATGAAAACTTCCCTACATGGACAACACTCCAAAATGGAAGAATCTCCCGCAGATCTAGGAGCACAAGTTGTGTTTAAAAACTCTCCTATATGGACGACTTCTAACAAGGAAATAAGCTCTAGCAATACATCTTTCCCTAAACTATGCCACCAAAGGCCTAGCCGAATAAGGACTCTCGCATGATAAATAAAACACAGGGTTGATGAACAAATGTATGTTACAAAACCCAATTTATAGCATTACGCCTTTCTCAAACCTTGTCTGACTTAAACATCGGAGTGTCATCGGCCACCACAACTGTGGTCTTTGGCTCACGTGTGTTCCCTGTGCAGGTCAAGGAGAACATGATTCGACTACATCAGTTTGGCGCCGCCCGTTAGGAAGACAAAGTTCCTAAGAAAACAGTGATATCACCATTCTTTATAATCCAGAAAGATGGTGACCACGAGATCTCGCAATAATGGAGACATCGCTGAGCCCTGGAACGCTCGAACCGGTAGAACGCCGCTAGCTCCAACGGCACCGGCACAGCGTGGGAATAACCTCGGACCCCCGCGCCGACAGCAGCCACAACAGACCCTAGGGTGGATCTACTGTCAACCTAAGTGCAACAAACCGCACAAGCGGTGGAGATACTTACTCCATGGAATCCTCCACCTACTGAAGGTGACAAGGAGCCGCAAAGAGCCCCGTCCCCATAAGACACCAGAGAACACATTCAAGAGAGCCTCGTCACCCCCTCGACTCTTAGTGGGCCAAGGGCAAAGGTGAGGTCAACAAAAATCCGACGTCTAGGACCGATAAACCCACTTCGCAAAACCCCCTCCGGCTTGGTGCCACAAATCCGGACGTGATGTACAACCTTATCGTCCCCCTGTTCATGGATCACATCATGAACGAGCCACTGCCGAAGAAATTCAACTCACCAAAGCTGGAGTTTTATGACGGGACATCAGACCCGTCCGACCACTTATGCCATTACCAGCATGTAATGGCACTCAAAGAAGGATCTAAAACAGTAATGTGTAAGTCATTGCTCACCAGCCTGAATAAGTTAGCGCTGACCTGGTTCCACAATCTCCCTCCAAAGTCCATAGACTCATTTAGTAAGCTAGCCAAAATGTTTCTCGTCTGCTTTGTCGACAGCCAACGGATCAGAAAGGGTCCGTATTACCTGGTCACCCCTAAACAGAAATCGAACGAGACATTGAGGGAGTATGTCACACGCTTCAATGATGAGTTAACCCTCATTGATGACTGCAACGATGACACCTCAATCACAACCTTCACCTCGGGTCTGAGGAGAGGCAAGTTCTACGACTTCCTCATTTTGGAGCCTCCGACTGACATGGCGGACTTGCTGAAGAACGCTCAGAAATACATCACTCTCAATGAGATGTTAGCTGCTAAAAATGAGGTATAGGCTGAGAAGAAACCCTCTGGTCTCAGAGATAAAAAGGAGGGAAAAAAACATGAGGATGACGACAAAAACAAAAGGAAAAACAATGATAACAAGCCCGACTCTGGCCGCACAAGGCAAGATAAGGCCTCTAACTTCGCCGGGTCCAAATCTGTCATTGCTCGCAACTCAAGCATCACTACAACAGATTTGTTTTACGGGGAGCTTCAAAAAGCGCCGGTATAGGAAAACACGTGCCGGTTTAAATCATTGACGACATTTTAAGAAGCGCCGCACAAGCGCCGGTAAAGGTATGTGCCGCTAAAAGATTAAGAACGCTTTATAAGAAGCGCCGGGTAAAATTAACATTTACGTGCTTTAAGAAGCGCCGATAAAGCTTAAATAAGTGCCGCCAGAGACATGGGTACGTCAATTCCCTGTTGAACAGAAGCGCCGTATTTATAATCTTTTACTGGTGCTATAAAGCGCCGGTACAGATATTTTGAGATGCTTATGAAGCGCCGGTGTTGTTAAAAACCTCGTTTTACAACCTTTTAATGGCGCTTTAAAGCGCCAGAATAGATTACTTTTGCGACGCTTTTGAAGCACCGGTTGTGCTTACCAATTGTAACGGCGCTTGGAAAGCGCCGATTATGTTAACATACCTGGAAAAAAAATTAATTTCCAAACACCTCAACCTGCATCAATAAAAAATAAAAACCTGTCATTAGGACGGAAAAACAAACAATGAATGTAAGAAACAATTCATTAAGCAAAATCAATCATTAAAATTCACAGAACCTGCTATCAAAACTCAACACATCACACCAGCAACATCAATAAAGTTCCCTAAAGAAACTACTGAATAATTAATAAATTTTCAATCTGATAACCTGGAAAAACTAGTTGCAAATTCCAAAATAATGCAATAATCTTTGTTATTGAGATTCTTCTGGTACAAGAAATTAATTCATGCAATCTCCAATGAAAGTGATGTAACTCAGAATTTAGAAAAGGTTGAAAAGCTATGGCATGCAAAATTGTTTGAGAAATCTAGATCAAAATTGACAACTATATGCTCAACTAAGTTATGGCATTTGTAACGGTAAGTAAAGCGGTTGAAAAAAGTGTGAAATCTCCAACAATAAAATCAATATTCTGAGTCGAGCAATTTACCTGGTACTCTCATAGCCAAGGTTCGGAAATTCGTAAACCAACTGCCATTTTTGCAACCTGTAGATTGTGCATACATGTTGCAAGAGGCTGTGCTAGGCAGAAAAAAACCATTTAGACACTTTTTAATGCCAGAAATGATGAAACAAGTTAACATGACAATTAATGTGTCCAAACATTTAATGAACAAATATAAACAAAAAGTAATTATTTTCTATACTTTTACTACTACGGATGCCTTCTCACCTTGTTTATCTGTGGATTAGTTAAAGTTATTGAAACCTCTCTCACAATGCAAAGTAATAAAAACATTTCTCTTCAAACAATAAAATATGTTGTTCATGGGCATGGATGCCAGGCTCACTGCATTATATGGTTTTCAATGCTATTTTCAGGCTCTCCATAATTGTGAAGAACCGAGTGAGGGAACCTTGATCCATGCAATGAACTTGCATATCCATGCCCAAATATCAAGAACGCAAGTACACAATTTCTTTTCCTTAATGAACAATAGCTTCACAAGACAAAACTCACCTGAAGATATTGATGATAAATAGCAAATGGTGCTGAATATGATAGAAGAGGTAGAAGCTCTTTAACGATGCTCCAAGCATCTTGATCTGGAGCAGCAATTATTAAGCTGCAAGATATGCATTGCATACATAACCAGTACCTGGTAACAGGGCAATAGTTGTGAATTTTGGTACATACCATAAAAAGAAACAAATTATACAACTCTCAGGCTACATATAAAGCAAACAAACAAGAATTTCAATGTCCTACAATGCAAAAAAAAAAAAAAAAGCAACTCTAAAGGAAAAACTGGATGTCATTATCATTCTGACCAGGAATTGAATAAAAATGAAGAGACACTGACAGTAATCCTCCAAGTAGTTACAATTGCACGTCAATTCTTCAATAAGTCCTCTCATTATCATTATTATTTAAAATAAAAATAAAATAAAATATTAAGCTACATGCTATTCATGCCAAGTGATGTCACATATTTAGACTCACATCAGATTGGCAATGGTTAGATCCTGGGTTTACATAGGCTTCGAAACCTGTCCATTCCATAACAAAGTGGTAACACAACAAACCTGAAATAAACGGATGATTCTTGTACAACTTTCATTAAATTTTTATAAACTATACATTATGACAGCTAAAACCACAAACAAAACATTCCTTGCTGCATTTGAACACAGGTTACTAATTTGAAACTTGAACCTTTTATGTGTTTCGTTCAAGTCATCAAACTGAAGTCCTTGTGACATTATTGTGAGTTTACTGACTTGTGAGTTCATTGAGTTGTGAATCAGTTGTACTAAATATCCACCGCAATTACTCATAAAAATAGATAACAGAATTAACTACAAATACCAATTCTATACCATAGAGCTGCAATTACAAATACAAATTACACATTGTCTGGATACGAAACTAACACAGAGAGCATTACTTCAGTCCATTGATTAAACATTGTATTAAATATCCACCGCAATTACTCATAAAAACAGATAACAGAATAAACTACAAATACCAATTCTATACCATAGAGCTGCAATTACAAATACAAATTACACATTGACTGGATACGAAACTAACACAGAGAGCATTACTTCAGTCCATTGATTAAACATTGTATTAAATATACTCAATTCAGATTATAATTTATATTCAGTCTTTTTCCTGAGTACATACTATTCTACACACTCTATAGTATTACACACACTATTTGAATTTATTATATTCTGATTTTTTACTATCTTTTTTCCATTAACAAACAACTAAAGCTTACTCCATTATATTATGATTTATTATATTATAATGAATTATAACTTGCTTACCATAAAATGAATGTGTGAAGTTCCTTTTTCAGTGCGCTAGTAGAATTCAAGAGTTAAAATTTTTAATCTTTTTCTATGAGCTAAAAGATAGCATCTTGTAACACTATTGTTCGAATGATTTAGTTTGAATACAAACGAAGACTTGGCTACTATCAGAGTTACGTAGGAAAATCACCCCCTTGAATAAGAAACTACCCTTGCTTTAGCTTTGTGATACGCAAAACCTAAACCCTTGCTAAATTAATATTACTGCAAGCCTCAGACCATCATGCTTCAAGCTTGAAATTGTCATGAACAATCTCACGGCAAAAACAAAAACCAGTATAAGTAGGCTCTTATACTCCATACATGGCCTGTGCGGATGAAAATGGCTAAAAATGCACAAAGAGCTGCCATATCAGCTCAAAAATTAATAATAAAAAAAATACAAAGAAAAAAAGCAGTAAATTCAGCAAGAAACCCTAGAAATCGGTTTAATACATTTGGATGATCGAATTTGTGCGTAATAGAACATACATATGATGAAGAGAAGCAACAGACACAATCGAAATCGATTATAAAAGAGGGATTCATCAAAAACCAAAAACCCTATATTTGGAAATCATCAAATAGAGATTCGATTGTACCTTGAGTTTCTTCTCTTTGGTTGCTATTCAAATGTTCTTGAATGAGTACCACCACCACCACCACCACAATGTTTGAGAGATTTCAACAGAGATTGAAGAGCGGTCAGACCGAGAGCGAATGAGGGAAGAGGGAATGAGCGAAGTCACGAAGGACTGGAAGTGCTAATGAGAGGGAAGGAGGAAGGAGGAAGGAAGAAAGAGGAAGGAGGAAGGAGGAAGGAGGAAGGAGGAAGGAGGGAAGTCGCGAGCGCAGCAGGAAGGAGGGAAGTCGAGCGCAGAGGAAGGAAGTCGAGCGCAAGAGGGGAGGAGATTATAAATAGGTACCCTCTAATCCGGCGTTTCACACCTCTAATACGGCGTTTTAAAACAAAAATTTATTTTTATTAGCGGGATGGATTCACGGGTTTTTTTCGCTCTTTACCGGCGCTTCTACAATAAACCCCGGTATTGTTCGATCGTTACCGGCGCTTTTTACATCTAAAGCGGCGTTTTAGAAAACATAATTTTATTTTCATCAGCGGGATGGGTTGGCGGGTTTTTTTTTATCTTGACCGGCGCTTCAAAAATGAAGTGCCGGTATTGGTTACTCTTTACCGGCGCTTTGAGTAAAATGCCGGTAATGTTAGATCTTCAAAAAACACAATTTTATTTTCAATAGTATGGCATGGTTTTTTATCTGTACCGGCGCTTCAGAGAATCAACGCCGGTATTGTTATCTCTTTCCCGGTGCTTCATAAGAAAAACGCTGGTTGAGGGAGATCTTTACCGATGCTTCATTATAAACGCCGTTATTGCTTGAGACTCAGTTTATTATCGCTGATTTTTGTTCTTTGCCGGCGCTTGGTATCCCAAACGCCGTTATTGATTATGTTTTACCGACGCTTTCATTGAAACGCCACCGTGAAAGTGTCGTTTTAGACTTCGATTTTTGTAGTGCATGTTTGACATCAGCGTGAAAACAACATATACTTTTCATTTCATAAGGAAGGCAGCCATGACACTGAGGATTGTAAAAGTCTCAGAAGTGAGATTGAATATTTGATCAAGAAAGGCAAGCTTAAAGAATTCCTGGGCCCGGAATAAAGACAAGACTGGGCAATGGAAAGGAAATATGTTGTCAAAGAGATAGAGAAAGAAGCTCCTGGCATCATATATGTCCTTCATGGTGTCGGTTCGGAAGGTGAGTAGTCCAATAGGTCCCCAAAAATGATGCTCATTGAAATGCGAACGGAGCCCACTTGCGAGGACAGACAAATTCAATATGCGCATATTCAGAGCCCAACCCCACCACTGACATTCACGGACAAAGACCTCCAAGGTGTTCATTTTCATCACAATGATGCCCTGGTCATCTCAGTCCTCATAGCAAAGTGGGAAGTAAAATGGACCTTGGTAGATACAGAAAGCTCTCTAAATGTCATGTTCCTCAATGCATTCCACAACATGCAGCTCAACGAGGAGAACTTGACACCTTCCATTCACCCAATGATCAGGTTTAGCGATGAGAAGTGCTTCCTATGACCCACAACTACAGAAAGTCTTTTTCTAGGAGTTCATGGTGGTCGATGTCCCATCCACCTACAACATCATCTTGGGGAGGCCCTGGCTCCATCAGATGGAGGTGGTAGTTTCCACTCTTTACCAGTGCATCAAGTACACTGCCAATCATGCGGAAGGAACCATTCGTGGAGACCAACCTTCAGCGAGAGATTGCCACTACGCAGCGCAGAAACAACTGGATTGTTAGCAATTATAGCTCGGGCCTGCGGGACAGACACATAAAAGACTGGGCCCAAATAGAAGGGAAGAAACACCCTGCACGAACGAAAAAACTCTAGTTAGTCCGAGGGGAAGACCCAATGTTTGCCAGCTAAGCTGGATGGGCAGTGCCACCTCAGCGAAAAAGAAACACGAGAAGTGGGGAGTTTGTGCGGATTGCACAAGCCAAGATGAGGCTTGTCTGATAAACAACCCTCCACTTTTTTGCATGAATCAGAGCGTGAAAGCCACCTTCGAACACAACCAAACTAATATGGACAAGACAAAGATCGAACAACCGAGGCTCAACTATACGATGAGTCAGAATCCAGTACTGAAGATACCATCCATCTGTCACTCCAGTCAAGTACAAAGCTAAGTAACAACACTTTAACAAAGTGGCGCCTACTCCAAAAGCTAGCAACTAGTGAGGAATGATATGTCCCCACAACAAGCCTATATGATACATATTCATTCAAGGAATAAAATGTGAATTATAGAAAACATACTTGATTGATTAGTAAGAAAATCGTTACAAAGCCTTATCGACTGGCTAATACTAAAGTTTACAAACTACAAGTATCTCATCCCGGTACGAGTAAGGCTCTGCTGAAATGCACGTCAATACTTTGCTCTGCCAATCTACCTTGAGAAGAGTATTTGGAAGCAAAAACAAAGGTACACGAGAGTAACCAAGGATACAAGCTTGACTCTTCGGCCCGCCAGTCCACCTTACAAAAATGATTTGAAAGTGGCAACAAAGATGCTCGAAATAGACTGTAGATACCTTACTCCGCCAATCTGCCTTGCGAAAAGGATTCAGAAGTGAAAACAAAAGTACCCAAAGTAGGCTACAGGCTGCAGGTACGCACTTGATACTTTGCTCTGCCAATCTGCCTTTCAAGAGTGATGAAAGTAGAAGAAAGTAGATGAGGATGTCTTTCAAAAGAGGGATGACTGAGGTTATGCAGTGCTAACACCCAGGACAACAAGCCACATCTACCAAAACTCCACTATGCCAATATGCCTTTTGACTGTGGCATCACGCATGAAGCCCAGTAGATACAGTAGGAGCAACCACCCAAAGTTGGTTGCGGGTGTTATTTCCCAGACTGGATGGCAAGAGACGCACTGAGAGCACCGGAATATGGAAAATAGACTTGACTTCTGAGGGGGAGTCTGTAACTCTTTTTCGCAATGTAAAAAGAAATTACAAGGTGCCATGGAATCAACTGAATGCTCACCCGAACCAGGTGGCATCACATTATAGCAGGTCTTGTCAAGACTTATCGCTGCAAATGTCAAAACATTCGAATACTCCAACAACAAAGATCTTCCTTTAGCCTTACAACATTCATGGCAATGCTTGAAATGGTGAAGACCAACCTATAGATAGGTGCGACGGTTCACGAAACGAAGTCACCCAACAGTTACGTCAGCATTAAATGTTGTACAGGAAATAAGGAGGAGACGATTTCAATTGCAACTGCATGAGTCCACATTCATTGAATTAATGGCACTGCACGTAGTCCCATTAACTGGGGGGGGGGGGGGAGTAACCATGTAATACCCGCCTAATTAAATAAATATAAATTTTTTTATTTATTAATTGTGGCGTATATTGTAATCTCATTTATTGGGAAAAGATTTTTTGTTTGTCATTACTAAATAAAATAAAGTGTGTGTATTTAGCCAAAAATTTGTAAACCCTAATGTTGATGGATTGTTACTCAATTGTATTTGGGCTTGGTTTTGGGCTTTTTATTTAACTAATGATTAGGATTTTATTTTGTGAAAGAGGGTGGGTGCATTCGAAAGTTCGGTGGGGGCGAATAGCCACCCACCATATATAAAAAAATAACCCTTTTTCCTTCCTCCTTTTCCTTCTTCTTTTGTGCAACCTCTTACCCTTTTCGGCGGCGACGAAGGCGAGAGAAGTCGTGAGGGAGAGACTTCAAGCGAGGAAAGGGACGAGAGTGATTGGTTCAGTGATAGTGGCGAGATGTTGGTTGAGAAGATTCAGATTAGAGATCTGGAGATGAGGGTTTGAATCTGGTGTGTTTGTTGCTTGGGAAGAAGTGGGATCAACTGAATTGGCTTTTGCAGATCAGATCTTTAGCTTCAATCAAACTACTGTGGGTGTTAGAAAATTCTTTTGTGTTTGGTTTGTGATCTTGGTGGCTGGACATGTTTGCGGGTGTTATTTTTGGCTGGCGCTCAGATATGGTGATGATTTTGTCCTTGATGGTGCAGCGATTGGTGTAGATTTTGCTGGTGAGTTTCTCCATCCCCTTCATCTTTACAGCGAGTTTCTTCTCTCGATTTCTTGTTCATGTTTGGTTGTTAGTAGTATGCATCTACAATGACTTGAATCGGTGCTTCTGAGTGAATCAATGATCCAAATGTTGAATAATTGTAGTTTAAAGTTTGAATCATGAAACTGATTGAATCGTTGTTGTTGATGTTGTTGTTGATTGTCATTTGGATCTGAAGTCGAACGTGTTATTGTTTGTGGTTTTAGTAGATTTCATGTTGATGAAAGCTTGCTATGCTTTGCTGAAACTTGAAGTTTGATGTTAATTCATGGAAGAGCGATGTGTATTTTGTAATCTAATTGAATTGTAAGATAGATTAAAAGTCTATAGAGAATTGGAGACATTAAGCAGTAGATGCCCAACCAGTTTTCATTTAAGGCTTCTGTTACATTAGGTGCGTGTAGGCATAGAACATATGGCTAGTCAGGACCCCTGTTTCCTTCTCTTAAGGATTATTATAATTTATGCATTTATGACAGTCAAGATACATTCATTGATATTTCTATTTGTCCAGAAGTTTTCGCAACTCATTTTCTGAGTAATAATATTTACATTTGAAGAGACGAATCTGGTCAGAATACTTTTGATGGTTCTGACAAAATATTTCATGACTTGGGTAACAAATGCTAGCCTCTTAAAGATTCTCGGATGATCATTCCACTTCATGGCATGGGCAATTTCCTAGCCAAGAAAAAAAAATGATAAGACTGGTCTTGTGCTTATTCTATAAGACTGGTCTTGTGCTTAGCCTTATTATGTGTAGAGAGCAAGCATGGTTGTTACTTTTAATTCTGGAAATGGCTTTATAATGATTATTATGTGTAGAGAGCAAGCATGGTTGTTACTTTTATTTCTGGAAATGGCTTTATAATGATTATTATGTGTAGAGAGCAAGCATAGTGGTCATTTACAGGTTAAGGGTCAGAAAAAAAATATATGTTACTACATTCGGGTGAATGTGAGTGTTTGATTATGATATAAAATGTCTTGTCTGTATTAGTTTTATGTATGATTAAACCCTTACTTAGTTTAGGGCTAGAAGAAAATTTTCTAGTAATAGATATGGGTTGGAATTTAACTGAGCACTTGTTTTAACTTGAGTATTTGTATTTTTATGCGAATTGGAATGCATATTGTTTTTCATATGATGCAAAGAGATGAGATGTGTGAATTGGCAATGTGTCAAATATTACTTGTTCCCCAAAAGAATGGTGGATACTGTGGTTGATTTATTTATGGTTGACAAAGTGTCACCATAAAAGAATTTTGAGTTTTAGTTTATTTTTTTATGCTCTTTTCCACAACTCCGAAGAAAAAAAAAGTGAAAAGAAAAGAAACTTTTGTATACAGACTTGCTTGTATACGTGTGATATTATTATGGGTATGCAGACTTGCTTGCATATCGGTGCACCGTTCCATGTGAGTTCAGTTGTACGTGTAGATTTAGGAAGAATACTTGCCAGTGATCGAACTTCGGGTGAGATGACATGTTCCTTGAGGTGGCACCCCACTTGGAACATGTACGCTCCGAGTGGTTTCGATGGTAACGGAGGCACACTTGGGTGAGGTGTGTTTGGCACATGGAGGATAGTGCGATTGTGGGAAAGAAGCGAAATTTCTTTTTTTTGTGTATGTGCATGATTACCTTAAAGGAAGAAACTAAATGCTCATTCAACCATTGAACGAGAACTACATGTCTTCCTAAAGGTAAAAAATGTGTTTTGTTAATATTTCAATAATAGTCTAATATGATTATTGATTGTATTGTTGTTGCATTTATGAGGATTGATAACTCATAAATTTTATTTATTAGTAATAAATAATGCATATTTATTTATTAGGATGATAACACCTTTGCCTCATTGAGGAACTACCTGATGTATGGTTGTTTATTGTTTTTTTTTGTTTTTTTATTTTGATGTTGTCATGTGCGGATTTGTTGATTTTGAGATGAAGATTTCTCACACCAGCTTTATTGCTGACCCAAGTGAGCTTTTGCTTCTTGGGTACATTCCTTTTGGAATGTAGCCGATTAGCCTTTCAGGTTTAGAGATTTTGAGCTGTGTTACTGGAGTTCCGCTAGTGAGCTAGCCACGCCAGTCCTTTCCGGGTTAGAGTTTTATTTGTTTCAGTAATTTAATAATGTTTAGTTGTTGCTGCTATTTGTTTCTGTTGTTATTGAATTTTCACGTCCCGAGTTTTGGGGGAAACGGATAATCTTACGTGGATTTTAGGATTTTCGTTTTCTTCGAAAATCGGGGCGTGACAAACCGTCTCACAATCTACATCATACACGTGGCACGTATGATCTCTCCAACAGGACCCAACCAATTAGTGGGCCCAAGCGAGTACACAACCAGATCCGACCCAAAAGATGGATAATGGCCCAGTAGATGCAAAGACGCAAGCAACAAAGGCCTTAAGGGCCCATGGAATGCAGAGCACACCTACAATGATGTTATCAATAAATCCAAGGTATCCGCTCTGTTAAAATTTCGCTGATGTTCATCAAATCTGAATTATATTTAGTCCGGTCACTCTATGGCGATCCAACTCTAGAATCAGACTTACCGATCTGACCCTGTGTCAGACTATTAGGCGAATTAAGTAAGTCAAAACACCCATGTCAAAATTACATGCCCAAGGCCAAACAAAGGCAGAATCCGATCAAATCTTAGTCAATTCTGACTGAC